>SCDY01000066.1:0-114219 GCA_004143825.1 Drosophila micromelanica | reverse complement strand
ACCGATTTTGATGAGGGTGGTCTTTTTGTTCATGGTTCGGTGTCTTATTGAATTCTACATTTCAGTTTAAAAATAAAATTTTTGCTCCAAATTCATGTCAAAAATTTTTGAATATATGGTGTTCCTGGTGTTCCCATATAAGGATAGGATTTAGAAAACGAAGATTTGAACTGAAATTTGAACAACAAGAAAATAATAATAATTATACAAATATTTTAATTATAAAAAATTAAAATGATTATAAATTCTAATAATTTATAAATATTTCAGTAAACAATAAATATAGTTAATATATATTTTATAATAATGAATACTATAAATATGAAATATATATTAAAGTTAGCTAATTAATTTTCCAACTTTCTTGCAGCACCTCCACGTCATCCAAGTCGTCATCCGAATCCGAACTACAAAGGATCGCGTCCGCGGTAAATCTGCCGCCCATTGAACAACTGGCGGACGTAAACACACAAAAATACAAAAAATAAAAAAAAAAATGATAAAAAAAGATGAACTACATAAACATAACGACATACCTAAGATAAATATAAATAGCAACCTAATCTAGTGGAACATAATGTAGTTGACAAAAAAAAAAAAAAGAAAACAAAAACCAGAAAAAAGAAAGTAAGAAAATGTAAGGAGAAGAGTGATGAATGAAGCAGATGATGTAACAGAAAGCAAGTACAGAGCAAAGAGGAGCAAAAGGCCGCAGAGAGTTGTTGGGCGTAAATTAAATAGCAGCAGAGGAAACTGAGATAGGGGAGACAGGGGGCAGCAGCTAACGGGACTGCAAGCTGAACAGGCGCGTTCATGCAACAACGTGTGAGACAATTGTTAATCTTCCGCTGACAAAAAAAAATAATTAAAGAAAACAACAGCCAGAGAAATAAAACAAAAGCTTAGCAAACTAGAACTAGTTAAGAAATTATTCTGTAGCTACAACAAAACGGTTAAAAATAACATTAAAACAAAAATGCTGTATATTTTGTGCCATTAACAAATAGTCTTAAACAAATATTTAAAAATCGAGTACCGAAGAAGCAATAATTGAACACAACGACGGCCCCTACGGACGACGTACTGTACAACGGGACAGTAAAACTCGGACTGCAAAATCGTACAACTATATCTTAACTAAACTAGAGAATACTATCTATATTCTAAAAAAAAAAACAACAAAAAAGCTTTAGTTCCGGCCCAGATTTTAGCTGTATGCCAAACAATCGGAGTGCGGGCGTTGCCTGGCGCTTAAAGACTGACGGCACAGTGAGGCCAAGCCATACTAAACTAAACTCAATTATTGTCCGATTGTACTGGCAGCCTGCGTCCACTATCATCAGTTTTAATGGCAATTAAATCTGCCAAAAAATAAACTCTCTGTATAATATCTAAAAAAGAATTGTTCGCCTTGCTTTGGTGTGTTTAATTGAATGCGTTTTAATTATGTTAGAAATCTCAACCAAAAATAAAGCAAAACTCCAACTGAATTGACCGACTAAATCGACATACCCTAACGACACCTAGGCCCACTGCTCGAATCAAGAGATTGCTGCCAATTTGTTGCTGGGGGCGTGGCTTTGTACTATATATATATAAATTTTATATATTTACTTATTTTGTATTGCAAAATTTGTAATTTGCAAAGCTCTTAGAATCAAACCCAAAATCGGCAAACTCTCGAAAAAGAAAGAAACGACATCAACATCAAATCTGTTTTAAAATCAATATTACTTTGTTATTGAGTCAAATTAAATATATATATACATATATATTCTATATTTACCTATTACTACTTAAACGATGATAATTTTTGTGAAATTTTTAATTTGAATTTCCTTATTATGTTTAGAATTGAATTCTTTATGTTTTCTTTAATTTCTGTTCCTTACGGCAAAGAAGCTGCAAACCCAATTTATTTTTTCGTTATTAATCATAAGAGGAGTAATATTGAAATATATATAGTAAAGAGGAAAAAGTAATAAAATATAAAACAAGATAAGAAATGAGAAAAACGCGGTACGTAAGAGCCAAGCAGCTATACATTTATTGTTAAACAAAATATTTAGCTTAGCCTATAAATTACATATGTATATGTACCACTTAATATATATATATATATATATATGTATATATATATATATATCGAGGCAACTGAAACAAGAAAAACAAAATAAAAAAAAAACGATTAGAAAGTTGCGTTCTGGTATTAATTTTCTTAGGTTATTTTTATTTGTGCTCTTTCAATTTCTCACTTGAATTTCTATTTTTTTAGTTTCGCCCTGGCAATGGATTGAGCTGGCGCCCGAAAAGAATTCTAATATAATTTATTTTTCTCCTGCTTTTGTGCAACGAAAAGAAACATAAGAAAAGTAAAAACACAGCAAAATCACATTGGCAAACTCGAAATCAACTTTTAAAAAACCGTATGTCTAAATGTACATAACAATAATTTACAAGCCTCAATGCGACTAAACTCCTAGCTTATAAGTAGGTTAGGACAGGACGAACAGGAATCGGCAGAAGGATATGCTGTAAATATTTGACAAATATTTTCGATATATATATTAAATATTTGCAGCTTATGCTTCAGGAACAGCATTTCCAAAAAAAAATAGTTATCGCAGTTTGGCATCATTTCAAGCATTGCAATTCTTATGAACTCACCACACAGAACACCTAAAACTAAGTATAGCTTTCAAAAGTGCGCTAAAAAAAAAACAAAACAAAAAAAGATTAATAAATGCTTACATAACCATAGCATACATACATACTTATACCTAGAGTACTATATCTAAAGGCAATACGATAAATGAAATACAAATTAATAACAATAAAATATAAAACGTACCAAATAAGTTAGTGAAACTGCTCAAGAAAAAATCATAAAAAAACAAAACTAATGAGAATAATAAGCACAAAACGTATTGTACCACAGAACACAGAAAACGCTTTGTTGGCTAGTCCCGTAACCAGATAGTTAGACAGTCGGATAGAGTTAGCTAGAGCGGAAGAGTATCGGACGGGTGACGGACGGAAGGTGGTTAAAGATCCTGAAGTATCGAAACAATTTGCTCCTGTTGTGCATTTCTTTGTTAGTTGCTCTGTTTGTTAAAAAAAGAAAATAAATGAAAAACAAAAAATAATGTTGAGAGTAAAGTTGAAAGAGATCGTTAAACTGAAAGAGGAAGGGAAAGAGAGCTGAGAGCACGAGGATAACCAGAAAAAGAATAGGCATAGAATATGGGAAATAAAAATAAAGAAAAAAACCAAATGATATGAAAACCCTTGAGGGTAAATATGTTATACAATATTATTATTACATCATGATTAATCTAATGGTAAAATGCATCGTAATTATAATTATACAACAAAAAAACAATTGCGACAAAAAATAAAAACAACAACTCGAACAACAAACAGCACGCAAAGTACTCGTATTAACGATTTAAATGAGATAAAGACAAACGGAGTTTTTACCGACGAGGATAATGATAATGATAATTATGATGATAAAAAAAAACAAAATAAATAAAATGTATTTATTTATTTTAATTTATATATATACACTAGAGAGTTATTACAAATATATATATACGTAATGTATAAGGCAAAAAAGAACAACAGTAAAGTGTTTGATTAGTTCTAGATGTAAAACCGATGGATAAATATGGCTTAAGGAAGTTAAAAGTTTAGGTTTACGGCAAAATATTTCTGAATTTTTTTTATTTTTAGCTTGGTCTTTTTTTTACCGAAAATTGAAACACCTCAAAATCAATTATAGTATGGCATTTTATACTAATGTTGATATCAGCAATAGAATAAAATTTAGATTTCAAAATATTACATTTTGACAAATTTTTTTTCGAAAAATTTTTTGTTCGATTTTTCAAAATGCATATTTTTTAAACGCAGAATCAATCTAGAGTAGAAATCATAAAAAAACTGTTTCAGTTTGGGCTGATTTTTGCGAGTTTTAATTTTGGGATTTGAGAATTTTTTCAAAAATAAGTAAGACAGACCATCACCAAGATAAAACATCATCGACAAAGTTATGGAGATTTCAGGTTTGGGAAGGATATTTATTGAAAAGGTAATGAGAAAATCTGCCAGTTAATGTCAACAACAACCGACTAGTTCAGACAGTCATAGTAAATTCTAGCAATAATATGGCTTTTAGCTAAAAGTTACAATTTGACAGTTTTCCAAAAATTTAACATAAAGCATAAATTATGGCTGGACAAAGAGGACAATTGTTTACACATGATTTATTGTTTATGAAAACGCATTGGACGCCCTCAAGGTTATGACTCCTGGCATGTATAAAGTCCCCCGGACACATGTTAATATTGTGGTAATAAAAACAGCTCGAGCAAATATAAATAGTCCTACAAATAACAAAAAGAGATAAAATGGAGATATGCGTATGCAAACATTGTTGCGACCCAATAACCTAGACAGGACAGCGCGACAATTGTAGGGGAATTCATGGGCCAGTTGTAAGCCAACAGGTCGCAGGTTCCACAAATGGCCCAAATGGCAATAATTAGACATGAGGACGAGGGGTTGTTTCACTGGACGGTTTTGACGTCTTCATAACACGCGCGAATGAGCCACAAAAACGAAAAACAAAAAAAAAAAAAGAAAATTTTAACAAATATATATAGATTTATACCACCAACAGTTTTGGGAAACGCTACAACAAATTACCCTGAAATTTTTGTTGATCGCAACTAGGAAAAGGGCAGACGGCTGTGGCCGCATTCTCGTATCTAAGCATTGCCATCAATTGGAGACGACCACATTCTGAGGCGGCCCATAAATCTGCCACGAAGGGGCAGAGGCAGCGAACTCAAACTTGAGCAAGTAAGAGTATGGCAGTCGGATGTAACCGACTGCACAATTCTTTGGCTCAGCTTAAAAAAGTCGAAAACGGTCTGAATTATTATTGTTCTTTTGGAAAGATATCGATTTCTGAGGGAAATATCGATTTTCGGGGTTAAGTAAAAAAACCAAAAATAATATGTGCGATCATTGAGATGATCAATAATTTGTCTCAAAATGCAAATTTATTATCAATACATTAAAATATATTGAAAATACAATTATATGCATCTTATCTTTTAATCGAGGGAGACATATCGATTTTTATCGATTTTCCATGCCCCCAAAAACCGTCTCCAAAAATTGTACGAGAGGAGATTAAAAATTAAATCTCTTTAATCAACTTTAAAACTGAAAAAGAGAAATATATTGATTTTTATCGATTTTCAATGCTTCCAAAAAATTATACTATCCTTAGAGGAGATTATAATTAATATTTGTCTGATTTAATTTTAAATTAAGAGAGATATATATAGATTTTTATCGTTTTTCCCAATTCAATACAGTTTCCCAATTTCTTTGATGCAGCTACATACAAGAATATAAACCAAATTTCTCTGTCTTTAGATGCATTGTACAAATCCAATATACTCGTTTCACTTAGTGGACGAGTATAAAAACAGCGACAGGTTGCAGCTCAATAAAGAGCTAAATAAATATAATATCGTCTATGGGCCCAAAAGAAGAAGAAGGGAAAAGGGATGGGGTTCATTTAGGGTTCGATGGCGGCAGGTAGCCGCCGGTCAACTAACCTGTTTTTTTTTGTACACAGAGACAAGAGATGCGGCGGCTGCGGCCAAAATCAAATGGTCAACGCTTTTGTAAACTGGTGACATTTAAAAATTATGGCATGTAAATGGAAGGCATTCCGGGAAGCGTTGACAGCCAGCGGCCAGCGGACAGGGGACAGCGGTCGGTACCGGGGGCTACTGTTAATCAATTTAGTGCCTCGAATGAAGTTATTTTGTGCGGCGTGCGCAGATGGCCCAAAGGATAAGCGCCGAGTGAAAGGTTAGGCGATGCACTTGCCCGATAAGAGCATCGTGTTCGATATCTATAAATGCATATATTTTACCTATATATTCCAATATGTTGATGTGCATCTGCGGTTCATAGTGCACTGTGCCCCACGGGGCGTATGCGTGTTAAAGCTTTCGCTGTCAAGCATTGCGCTCTCTTGATATATGGGCAGCATTAAAGTGCCGCCTTTTGTAATGCGGAGACATCAAAGAGCACACACACCATATTCAAACATTTGCATACACTACACACACACACACACTCATGCAGCGAAAAGCCATAAAAATCACTTTGTAGTCTGGGCCAAAGGGTTGAGGGCTGGGGGGGCGGCAACTTCATGAAGGCGGCGCATCAACGCAAACTATGCAACAACAACAACAACAAAGCAGCAGCAGCAAAAACACAAAAAAACAGTCGGGTATAACCGACTAAGCAATGCTCGTTCACAGCTTAAAACAGGCCACCATTTTGTTGATCTCTTTCTTGACAAAGGATTATTCCAAAACTTTTTGCCTACATTTGGTGTTTCTAGCTCTTAAATGTTCAGATTATAGATTTAGGCATTTTTATAAATTTGCCACACCCCCAAAGAGCGTATCAAAAAAATTTTAACACATAAGTTGACTGGGATATACACAATCATATATTCAAAATTTCAAGTCTTTAGCTTCTATCCTGGCAAAGAAAATAAAGTAGAGAGGCATAAGTCCAATATACTCTATTTACGTCGTAAACGAGCATAAAAAGTGCAATGCAATCAATTCAAAAGAGCTGCTGGCGCGTGAAAGGGGAAGGGAGGGGGGGGGGGCAGGGGGTGTTCGGGGCTGTCAGCAGACAGCAGGCAAGGCAGCATTTAATCCTGCAAAAAAGCCATTGCGAGGCAGCATAAAATGATGATAATCCTTAAATAACGTGAGCAACATGAAGGTGGATCGCATGCAACGAAGGAGGAGCAGGAGGAGAAGGAGGCGGGGCGGGAGCTGGCAGAATTCAGATGGCGACAGCAAAATGCCAATTGAATGCCAAGCGGCTTTAAGTGTCGACCAGCGTGAAAGCAATAGGCAGAAAAAAAAACAAGTAGAAACAGAATATGGCTAAGAGTGGGAGAGAGAGAGCAAGTGTGTGTGTGTGTGTGCTGTTAAAGTGCTTGAGGCGCTGCTCAATTGATAGACGAAATAGGAAAATAAATAAACGAAATAAACGAAAATAACGAACTAAACATATGTGTGTGTACATATATAAGCATATATAAGTAAGCCAATCTGTTGGATATCAGTAGAAAAATATTGCTACATTAAATGTAAAACTAATTATATAAAAGCTATAAATGTCTAAATTTATAAAAATATGCCCTATTTAACTCCCTTTTTTATAGTTTATTTCAATCACTATATTCAAAATGTATTGTGTAAGCACATTTATATATATTTATATATTTTAAATTTTATATATATATATATTTTCATTACAGTTCTTACATTTTTTATTTACTTTTTTTTTTAAATTATTTTGGCACTAATTATATTCACACTATAAAGTGTTTTTAATGCAAATTAATTAGTCTTGCTGCTCGAAACAAACTATTTTATTTTTTACTAGATAAATCGTGTGAATGAATATTTATTTTGTTTTTTAATAGTTTTTTAATAATTTGTTTGTGTTTAGTTAGAACTCAATCAATTAACATAATTTAATGGTCGCTGAAATTAGTATTTCAAATTTGTTTTTAAATTTTAGATGTCTATTAATCGTGTGATATAGTAAAATGCCTTTACTTTTCCTCCATTATTTCAGATATTTTTTTACATTTTATATTTTTACTTCCATACTTTACATTTCAATTATCTTAAAATAAGCTTAAATTCAAATTCGTTTAATTCTTGGTTCAAATTTGAGTTTAAATGTTTTTGCTTGATTCTTCAAAAATTTAAATGGCTACTCGCTGCTCCGCCACTTCCGGCACATATCCCATCCGAGAGATGAGATGCCAGAGATGATGTCGCCAGGCTTTCACCCGAATGGAAAATATGTTGAAAAACTGTCAAGTTGCAGCTTTTTCGACCGTCAAGCGGTTTGACCCCAAAAAAGTCAAGTGCGCTGCTGCTGCTCAGCTTCCGCTCAGCTATGCTCTGTTTTTTTTTAGTTGTTGTTTTTTTATATTTTTTTTTTTCAGCCGGCTGCAGTGAAGCGTGGGCAGCAGCAGCATTAGCATCAACACACCCACCCAATGGCGCACCACCGCCAAGTGGTCTCAAGCCGAAATCAGCTCAAGCGTTAATTTGACTCAAAAAAAAATAAAAATTGTGCGCTCAACGCTGGCACGCGCCGGCGCACTCAATTGCCGCGACGGGGCGGGCAAAAAGGGGGCGGTCTATGCTGGTATTACACTCAAAATGGGGGACGCTGGGCGAAACTCGTTCCAAGCGGGGCGTTGCCAATTGAGCGGACGCCATGGCAACCAATCAAGAGACAACCGAGCTGAGCCAAAAACCAGTTGAGCGGGTTTTCTACGGTGGTGGTGGTGGTGTGTGTGTGTGTGTGTGTGTGGAAGTGTGTGTGTGTTATGTTGCTGCTGCTGTTGCTACCACTCTCGAAACCGGGTCGTCAGCGTCAACGATGCTGATCCATGAGCTGAGCCCATCAGCTTAGAGCGCCGGCAGTTTATGCAGTGGCCTCGTAGCTGTAACAACGTCGCTCGCCTCAACGCTCGTGAGCTGCCGCACACAGCCGCTCGTCGTTGTCCGTCGCAACAACAACAACAGCTACACTAAATACAACAACAGCTCTTTCGTCTTGCAATTGGCGTCTGTTATCGCGACACGCGTTCGCGCCGTGATAAGCAGCCCGCTGCGAGTTTTTTAGCGTCGGCAAAAAACTCACAAAAAATATAAAATTTTTAAATAAACAAAACGTAAAGCAAGCTTGAAGAAAAAAGCGTACCACAAATATGTATAAAAACGTAAACCAGTGAACAATATTTAAAATTGCATACATGTGCTAATCAATAAAAAAAAGTGTTGCTGTCAATTATTGCAAATTCTCAGAGTTTCGCATAGATAAATATATATATAGATGAGCATATACTCATATTCATATTCACACTCATTCATTCATTTATATTCGTAATCGCTTATGCAATTCATTTTCATGCATTTGGTGTCATTTGTTGGACGCTTGACCCGCTGATCAAGTCGTCCAAAAGAAACAAAAAAGGAAAATATATAAAACATTTCCCGGTTTAGAGATCGCTTGAGATCGCCCAAAAAGCTGGCTAAATAAATTTTGTGCAAAATAATTGGATTAAAAATCGCCAAAATTGTGGAGGCAATTAAAATGAAGGTAAGTTACAAAAAGTGTATTAACAAAAAAAAAAAAAAATTTAGACTTATAATTTCTATTATCACGATAGAACTTTTGGGCTGATTAAATTTGTTAAAAGTATACATTGTATATATAATAGGTTTTTATTTTATAGGCACTTTCATATTCTTTATTAAGTGATGTTTTAAAGTATATAGGATAGATAGCACTTAGGTAGGCTATACAAATGTCCTGTTTGTAAAATATTCAAATGAATTGAAAATTCAATTTGGCAAAAGCTATTTTGTTTAAATACAAATATGAATCCATTTAATGTCTGTCACAATTTTAAAGATTTTTTCTTGAGTAATGAAATTTACAATAAAATTGTTTATTAATGAATGAAATTGATATTTCGATATGCATATAATATATGTTAATTTATATGCATATAAATATATATTTTTCTTAATAGGTTTTATATAAGATTGTCGTAAACTTGATTTTATCTAGAAGTATTAAACAATATGCAAGTTTTTTTGTGTATAAAAAAACTATAAACATTTACCTCGAGCTCAAAAAACAAAATGCAAAAAAAAAAAAATAATAATAAAAAAAAATTGTTGGATCACTTAGCGAGCTTATCTACAAAGATAGAGTTGTACGTAGTTGCTGCAGAATTTTTAAAAACGTTCATATTTTTATAAATTTAAAATTAAAATTTAAATTTATTTTACAAAATAAATTGTAATCACAAAATGAAACACCGTTGGATATGTGAAGGAGGAAATTTTTCGAATAGTTTTTAAAAAATAAATAATATGTTGATTGGATCAAAATCTACGATTATCAAAATGTTTGGTAATTTTTACGGACATTCGAAACGATGGAGGCAACATTATTGTTTTTTTTTTATCAAACACCTACGCCGTTATGGTAAATCTATTCGCTTATATATCTTTTTTAATTGATGCACATGTAAAACCTTTTGGGCTGACCCACAAAACGTGCTGAATAGATATTGAACTAAAAACCCGCTGGGACGCAACAGGCGGCGTTTGTTGGCAGGAGGAGGCGGGGGACCAGAAGGCGGGGGATCTCTGTGCTATATCTAAAAACAATGGGCCGTTGGGGCAATTCAAAGCCATATCAGCTCTCTCGACAAACCGTACTAATAACTTTTGAAAACGATGAGTTTTCAAAACAGACGACAGACCCAACAGAGTCGGTGAATATTAAAAGCACACAAATCGCGCCATGGGGTGCAACATGCTTTGGATATGGCAACAACAACGGCCGATTTCTGTATTGACTGTCGGCCATATCAAGCCCACACGCTTGAATTATATGGCCCAAAAGGGGGGAGGTGGGTTGGGGTATCATAGGCGCGTTTATCATTAGTTAACGTTTTTAATTTCTAAATCTGAATCTCATGACGTCGCTCAAATTCGAAATGTTCATTCAAAACTTGGGCATAAAGTTAATTTTTTTATTTTCAACGTTTAATCGATTTTTTTTTGGCTTGAAGATTTGCCGTAACTCAGGTATAAATATATACAAGTATTGTATATATATTTTTTTTATTTTTTTATTTTTTTTGAATGCCACCCGTTGTGCGCTTTGTGTGAACTCTGACGCAAGTGCTGGGAGCCACCCACAGGATTCGATGGAATATAATGTTGTAAAATGTTAAATATTGGACATGGGACAGCAATGAGTTGGCTCTTTCACATACAGAGAGATTCAGCCAGATCGAGACATGATTTATGCTTTCATGGTTTCAACATTTCGTTCATTTTGTTTTTCATGTTTTTTGTTTCTTATATATTTTGCATGCCTTTATCCATAAACATAATTTTCATTACCATAGCAAATTAGACAAGGTGCTGACGCTTATTGGGCCGCCGCATAAAAGGCTAAAATGTGCTATAAATTTCAACAAACTTTTTTTTTGTTTTTTTTTTAATTTATTTGGGCTACGGCTTGGCCAATAATTGATCTAGGCCCACGTAAAACCAATTCGAATAGATGAGCGCATGTGACTAAATAAATACAATACACGATTTTGTAGCGTATAGCAGAGATATGTATATGTTCTATTGGCCAGGCCTTTAATAACTGTCAATATGCACAGCGGGAGATCTTAGAGAAAATGCCGCAACAGCAGCGCTTACAACGCGGCTTCAAATCAAATGTCAACAGTTCTAAGCCGCAGCTGGACAACAATAGATCCGGACTTAAGACCCTTTTCTAACTTGACATCATCGATTTTGACCCGCCCCAGTTGTGTTGAGCTCCCCTCCCCACCTCCATCTTAAAAATGACGCCACAAAGCGCAGCTTATGAATATTCAATAAACATTTTTTTTTGTCGAATGTGCGCAAAGCAACTATAAAATATCCATATTTCAATAAACGATTTTTCATTAATAATTCACTGGGAAATTTCACAAAAAATCAACAAAATTTATTTGATAAAAAACCAAAAATCTCAAACATGACAACAAATGTCTGTTGGGCTGAAGAGTTGTTAACGCCTTCCATGTTTTCTATAATTGAGAACTATGCGGTAAGTCATAATTAACTTGGCTTATGAATGATCTTGACTTGGACTTAAAGCCACAACAATTTGTCTTCATATATGTGTCCGATGTGTCATCTGGCAAATTCTTGATTTACTAAATGCATAATATCTAATAATTGAGAGTCATGAATAAATGGGCTTGGGCAGGCATAGGCAAATTAAAATGGGATTAATTCTTATATAACTTATGTTTTAAATATTAAATAAATCTATTGTGTTTGCTCTTAAGGCTTATATATATGTTAAAGCTATTTTAAGATGTGGTATATTCTTAAATTTTATTATTATTAAATTTCATACTTCATATTCTTTTAGATTTCAGACTTTATAATTTATATATTTTATTTATTTATTATTATTATTATTATTATTATTATTATTTATTTGTCACATCTTAATTTTTATTATTTATTTATTTTTTTTTTAATTTAAAATTATAAATAATTTTCTACATTTTCAAATATTTATTTTTCATATACTATGTATTGTATATGTTTGTTAATATAAATGTTTTTATTATTTTGAGTATTGTTAATGTAAGTTTTATCAATTCTAATCTTATTTTAATTTTCCATTTTGTATTTTAATTAATTTTTCTTAAGTTTTTTCTGCAAAGTTAAGAATATGTTTTCTAGAATCTTAACATATATACATAGTCAGTAGAATTGTTTGTTTTACCATTTTTTAAATCGATTTAATAACTGTTTAATTAAAATATTGCTGCGATTGTCAATTTCATTTAATGACAAACTGAATACTATTTGATTACATTGATAGGGCTGACTTATCTATTTGTCTCAGGCATTATGTGCTTATGACAACAGCTCCTTAGAACACAAAAGGTGCATTTTGTAAGCGGATCTCAAGCTGAAAAACCCGCACAAGGTGTAATTCTAGCCCGGTTTGGCAACGCGTGCCAGACGAATTTTTGGCCGGGGCCAGCTGGCCTGGTCAAGCGGATTGTCCACACAGATTGCCATGCCTCGTAATTGGATTGGCAACAATGCCAGCAGCAAATTCTGTTGCGAACAGCATCTAATGTCTAATTGACAACTGCGGCGTGGCGTGACAATGCTGACAAGAAGTCTACGCCTGAAAGGCCAGAAAATGCATCTTGACTTGAGCCAATTGCCCCGATCGGGCACAAAAGACAAACAAATATCACACCTTTGTTTATGACAAAAGACAATGCAAACGAAACAACAGCAACAACAAGAACTACAACTGAAGTGGTCAGTTTTTGGTCCTGCTTTTGGGTTGCGCATGCGCGCCTCTCTCTCTCCTGTTTTTAGCAGGTAAATGTGAAAATTCCCAAAATGAAAATCAAATGCCAGACAGACGCCAGCCGGCAAAAGGCAACTGTGGCAACCGCACAAAAGAAAAGGAATCGCCCTGAAGTGCATGCTTGAGGTCTGTCTCAGTGGCATTGTTCGTCGAGTGCATCCGCAAAATAGTCCTTAAAGGACGCTTAGTTGGCTTACAAATGATGCATGGGCCCTGCACAAAAAAAAATGTATATATATATATAAAATTTGAAATAAAGAAAAAGGGGCTCGACACCCAACGGCGGCAAATAAAATTGTAAAATGCCACAAATCATTGCAACTCCTATCTATATGCCGCATTGTCGCCTGTCCATGCTGTCTGTGGCGTGGAAGGCAAAGAAAAATCCGCCCCTAAATTGTTGCCAGCCAGCAACTGTTGGCAGCCCGTAACCTTCTCCCCGCCTGTCCCTAGTGTCCTGGACCTAGGCCTAACAATCCGTAACGACAAACTATTCGATTTGATTTTACATTTGCCGCAAACTTCCATCGTTTGGCAAAAATAAGTGTTTGCCTCTTGTCGATTTTGTCATTAGTTTTCCATAGGCAATTTTCTTTCTTTCTGTGTGTGTGAAAATATTGTCATTTAATTGCTTGGCAATTGGCAACAGGAGCTTTTTTTCGAGTTCTAAACAAATGTTAAAGCTTGGCTAATCGCATATATTTTATCTAGCACAGTAGCCCGATGAGAAATTGAACTCGATGCGATTTGATTTTGTTTTTAAGAATGCCGCCAGAGATCTTTCAAAGTCGTGATTTTTAAACAGATTCTAAATAAATTTAACCATACGGAGCAGCAGCATAAATTTGTGAACTTCAAACTTGATTTATTGTTTAAACATAAACAGAGACGAACGAAATTTGCATTCAAAATAAAAGAGGCGATTTTTGTGTGCCGAACAAAGACTACAACAACAACAACAAAAAGCTACTATCCGAAAGCAAATATTAAAATATTATTATTATTAATTTATGCAAAATGCAGATTTAGCTAATTAATTGTAGTCAATGCTCAATAAAAAACTAAAAAAATGTGTGTGTATATAAAACTTTACAATGCAAATCGTAAAAAAAGGCGAGCTGTAAAAAAACACCTCAACTGCGCTGCCAACGTCAACGTCGCTGCCGCCGTCGACTTATTGATGTTTAGTGTGTGCCTGTGACATGTTGACGCCCAGACAAAAGGGCATTCAAGATTCTCTGTCGGATTCGGGCAGCATCTTCTTCTTCGTGTGTGATGAATGCCAAAAATATTCGACAATCATAAACAAAAATAAAAAAATTTGTTTTTGCCGTGCAAAGAACCGGAATATTTAATAAGCCGAAGCGAATTTACACTTAAACTGCTTCAAAAAAAAAGGTTTCATTATATAGGTTAAATATATAAATTTTTTAAAGAGCTCATATTATATTAATTTTTAATCAGCGTGCTAATTCCAATTAAAATATTTAAGGATATAAGCGAAAAGAGAATCGATAAGTCTAATGCTGTCTGATGCTGGAGCGTAAAAGCTTGGCTTAAAAATAAAATAGTATACATAACTGCCTGATAGGCAGATATCCTGTAATTAGAAAATTTGCAAAATTGAAAAACATCTACTCTAAATATAAAAATAAAATTTAAGCAAACAGTTAACTTAAATTATAATTATATATTTTTTATATTTATTTAATATGAATATGAATATTTTTATTTTGTTATATAGAGATTATGTTGTATAGAGATTAGTTGAGATTAGGTTTGAAAAATAAATTCACCTTATATACATTGGATAAATTTATATAAAATTTAATAATAATAATCATTCTAATCTTCCTTAGTTTACAAAAGACCAACCGAATGTTGAAGTTATTTAACCCCACGATATGGGTAAATTGAGGAAAGTAGAAACAAGAAAAACGCGTGTTGAAATTGTTAGACACTTGCGGGCGATTTGTAAGCGATTTATGAGCGAATGTGTTGGATGACAGATCAGAAGGCTTATACCGGTACCCCGTTTAGAACGTACTCTCTCTCTCTCTCTCTCTCTATCAGTCTCTCTCTATTTGCACAACTGTCGTTTGACATATAAGCAAAAAAAAGTAATGAGAAGCAATAAAAAATGGCACTTGAAATGTTTGCCGTGCAGCTGAGTATTTTTTATTTAAGCTGATCATAAAATAGAGAAAGAAATGCAAGAGAGAAAGAGTAAGAACGAAAGCGAGACAGCTATATTGTTATTATTAATGTTAAATTGAAATATTAAAAAAAAATTATCGTGCAAGTTTAACAAATTACAAAGTATATAAATTGTTGCAATCATTTTACTTAAACTATAATTAAATAAAAAAGAATATTTTTCAATAAAATTTCTAGCAATAAAACCTAAATTGAAACTTTGTTGAAAAATAAATATGAATTTAATGTATAAGTTTTCTATGCAAATAAAAGATTATAACTCATTTAAAGCTCGAACCAAAGACAGTTATTGAACTTTTAAACTCACAAAGAAGAAGGAAAAAAGTAAAACATAAACATAAAATGTTGCTTATCAATTTATAAGCTCTCAAACAATTTTTTTTTTATTTTATTTCTTTTTTTTTTGTTTTTGAGCAACGGCAGCTGCTGGCCGCAAATGATCAAAACAAGTTCTCGAATCCGGTTGAGTGACTAAAAAAAATAAAAAACCTAAAAGTAGGGCTACCTAAAGTGGGCTACAACAACAACAACAGCTCAGACATGGTCAAATCGAATAACCAATTTTCAGTTTGCCACCGCGCGTCCCGTTTTGGTGTCGGTGTTGGCGGCGGGGGCGCTGAGGGGGGCGCGGGGGCAGCTCGGAGTGTCGTCGAACGCTTTGAAATTTAATATGAAAACGTTGTCTATGCAAATGAATATTGCCACCTGTTTATGTTTATGGTCAAATGGGAAATGGCAGCATCCCAGGCAACGAGCTCCCAAAAAAAAAAAAACGGTATTGGCTGCAACCGATCCGATCCGATCCGATACGATCCGTTTCAACGAACGATCTATCAAGTGGCTACTATTTTGTTTTCGTTGTCTTTTTTTTGGGTAAGAGTATGCGTGTGTGAGTGTGGATTATCTTGGTGGGAAAAACGTGAGAACGATCGTGTATGCAAATCACTTTCAGACTGTTTTGGAGCGGGCAAATGTTCCCTGCTCGTAGTCCAATAAAATATACGAAAACTAAAACGAAGAAAGTATTAAAATGAAATTTATTTCGTATGGGGCGAGCCACAGTTATAATAAAACGCGTCTGGGAGCGCGCACAAAGCCCAATGTTTGCCAACAACAACAACAATATGGCTTAAAGCGGCTGTAAAACACAAACAGTCAACGGTCTTTGGGATCCCCGCGTTGTCGCCTGTTGCCAGTTGGATCCCCACAGAACAAAGATCGTTGAGATCTCAACAGTTGATGCTGCCGCGAATTGAATTGAGTTGAGTTGAGTTGAGTTTTGTGTTTTGTAGTGTAATAAAGTGCGACATTTTAAGTCGTCGACTGATCGGGGTAATAACTTGTCAACACACTTTGGGCCCCAACAATATAACCATTAAAATTGTGAGCCCCGACTTCGTCATCGAGAGAGTCCCAAAACAATTTATATATACTATATATGTTGGTAAATATATTTATATAAAATTGTTCTTTGTTAACACTTGTGAAGGGAGGGGGAGAGAAATATGCCAAGAAATTATAATTATTTTTGGCAATAGAAATGCAATTGGGATTGGGATTGGCAACTGTCTATTTAGCAGCTAAGTTTGCAATACAATGAACTGCTGGCAGCTGAAGATCTCTGAGTTTTCTTTTCTTGGTTTTTTTTTGCGTTGAGTCATAAAAACGTTGGCAGCTCGCTGGGTCTATTGGCCGTAAAATATTTTACGATGTTACGCCAACAAAAAGCGACGTCCAGCTAATCCGCCATGTGCGTGCCATCTTCTTCACTCTATCTCTCTCTCACTCTCGAGTCCCTCCTTGCTTTCCCCCCCTTTTCTGAATGGGTTGCCATCATAATATTTGCCTAGGCCAAAAGCGCGTCTGTGTCCAAGCCGCAAATGCCGAACCTGTAGCCTGTAAATGTATCTAACTGTCTGTGTGTGTGTGATGGGTGTGTGTGTGTGCTGGGTGTGCGTGTGATGTGTGAATATGTTGTGAAAATTGAATGGCATATGCACATTTTGTCGCCAGTGATAAAATTTAATAACGCTGATAAATTTAGCAAAAACATGTTGGGCCATTGACATAAAGCGGTAATTAAGTTTGCTGACTCGCAGCAGGACGACATCAGCCTCGATAAACCCAGCCTCGATGTGCAGCGTGCTGCAAAGTGTTGCCTATACTAAATACAGTGAACACTCAGCTAGATGAACAGCAGCAAATTGTGTAGAAGATATGAAAAAAAATATAACATTTTTGGGCATAGAAAGATACTTTTGTATCTTTTACTATCGTACTCTCTTCTTTTTATGTATTTCTATATATGTATATATATCTTTATCCGTGTCTCTTTTTCCTTTTAGCTCACAAAAAAAAAAATGACATTTATTTATATTATATTTTTATGTCCTAGAAAGCTAGAAAATGTTTGTAAATTTGGTCAAAAGTTTTCTCTATCAATAATACTTATATATAATTAGTAATTATATAATTATAGTAAACATTTTCATATTAAATTTTCAAATCTAAATCTAAACAATGTAAATATGGTATTCGATTGAAATTTTTTATTTTGTTCATTTTATTTTTCTTCTCTTAATTAAGTAGGACTTAAGTTAATAATCCTTTATCAAAAACATTTATTTAAGTATTCATCAATCATTTAAATTACATATAAATCTATAAAACTTGTAAGAATTTCCTCAGTTATTTTTTCAATTTAATACCATAATCCAGCATTCACTGTATTCCCATAGAAAAGCTTTCGTTTCGGGCTGCACTCTTTTCGATGCTGTTCTGTGCTTTTGTCTGTTGTGTTATAGCGGCCATTAATTTGATTGGATCAATGGGCGCGACAACAGCTATAGCTATAGCTATATTCATACTCGCAGTCACAGACAATGGCTGCACACATACACACACACACACACACACACACACACAGGCACACTCATACACTCATATTGGGCTGCTCGTTCGCATCGTGAAATATTTGTAAACATTTAACCAATTTATGGATGCATGAGAGAGTACGAGTATTGTATACTAAATGTATCTGGAGGATGGCAACCGCGTGGGCGCCCCGCTCAATTCGGTTTCATTCATAAAGAGCAGTCATTAAATAACAATCAGCTGCGACGCTGATCTTAACGCCAAACAAACGCCGACGTGTAAATTGGCATAATATTTTTTAAATATTTTTTAAACAGTAACCCACGCATAATGAAAAAAAGTAGCTCTAATTAAAAGCGAGCTTTGACTTAATTTTTTTCTTCATTTCGAAAGTCTGATCAGAAATATAAAAAAATAAGAAAAATATTTATTTGACAGACGCCCGTTGATAATTTTTCATGGTTCATAAATCAACGAAAAACCTGCGCTAGTCTAAAAAAGGTATAAAAAAGATGTGTATGGGTATGTGTATTTTTTACTGATACATAAAATGTTTTAGCCTTCATTGTGTTAGCTGGCGCTTGACGTTGCATTTGTTGTTTATTATTATTATTACAGTTGATGTCAATTTTTTAAAGCGCCTTAAATAGAGCCCAAAGGCCTTAAGAAAACATTTGCCAAAAAATGCGACAAGTGGTCAAGTGTGAATTCAAATATTCACACAAATATATACAGATACACACACATTCATATACATATATTTATATATATTATTGTCTGGGTTCGATTGTTATTTGGTGCTTTGTTAGATAGCCTGGCAACATTCTCACGCTGTTTACATTTGTTGATTTTCATTATTTGTCCCTCAGCAGAAGACAAGATGACAAGTCAGCTACCAAAAAAAAAAAAAAAATAAAATACAAATAAAAAAGTATCTCAACCATGGGCTTTTGTCAACTTTATTTTATTTTATTTGATTTTTTTTCTGGGTACCATCAATCGATGCTGCTGATGATCGCTCAATTTGCGCAATGACGTGAAAATTGTGCGTGAATCGTTTTTTTTTTATGGGTAATCGATCTTCTGGGCGTGCATCGGCTCTCAAACACACCAAATAGATGATACAGTTTTTTTTTTCTATTGTCACAGACAGGCTTTTGTTTGGTCGCAGCGGCTTCTGTTGGCCGCAGAACTGGATCGAGTTTATCAATTGATTAGTTTCAAGCAGGTTGTTCATATTCAAATGAAACACACATACATCAAAATATATATGCATATATATAGCTATATATTTGATTTTTAGCTCTCACACCTCTTCAATCTTATCAACTGGACACATTAAATGGCAGCTTGTAAATTTTATTGCATACTCTTGCGCGTCTCTCTTCTCTGTTTTTTTTTTATTTTTTTAATATATAGTTTTTTTTATAGTTCTATCTTTTGTATCGCTCTTTATGTTTTATATGGCTGTTATTTATGACATTTAAGCAAAAGTTGCAAGGTGCAAGTTTTGTGTATGGAATTTTTATGACAGCAATATACAAAACTGAAAGAGCCATTGCCATTATATAATAGTAAAATACGAAAAACAAAAAACGGTCTGAGAATATATATACAAACTGACCGCCTTATCTAGTTCTTCACAATCAGTAGGTTCAAACTTTAAGTTCTGTTTTTATCAACGATTTCGAAGTACCTTCATCTGAGCCCAGCTTCTCATTTTCTTTGTTCTTTATCTTTGCATCTCTAGAGTGCTATAAAATTTGTTAATAATATCTTTTGTTTATTCATATGGTCATCGTTATGTGCAGATCTTTTTAAATTTTTATCTGGCTTTTTAGCATTTTATCCAAGCTCATTTTGTCAATATGCTAATAAATTGCCCTTTAATAGTAGATGAAATCATGAAAAATCTTCATAATGGCATTTAGTTGTAATAAATTACAAAACTAGATGTGGAGAAAGCTGTTTGTTTTTTTGTTTATTTGATTTAGGTAGATTTATATTGAATATTATGATTATATGAGAATTATATGAACAGTCCTTGGTAAGGAACAAGAGTTCCAGGTTAATATATTGGAATATTTTTGTTTAAGTCGAAAGTTATCAGTGCTTAAAATTACACAAACTCCTAAAATACTAATCACTATCATAATAATAAAAAAACATAAATAAAAAATTAATTTTAATAATAAATAAAATATTTTAAATGCCTAAAGTTCCTTTATATAAGTTCATACACAACAAAATTGCAAGTTTTTAAACTGATCAAATCATAATTGATATTCAGATATAAATATAAACATTTATATACCATTGATAACCTTCACTTGTGGTCCGTTTTTGATATTCAAAGCTTGCCCAGATTTATGCAGTGCACAGTAAAAACCTCAACATTGAGTAAATTACAGTTAAATGACATCCTAGCCAAAAATGCCACTTCAGGCTCTGCAATGACAGGAGACATATTTTACAAAAGTGGGCATAGACATGACAACAATAACAACAACAACAATGGCAATAACTGCATATATGAAGTCAAAGTCTGGCCTTGGCTGTGTATGTGTGTGTGTGTGTGTGTGTGTGTGTGTCATAACGGGCGTCGGGAAAACAAATTGGCAAAAACACCCCGAGCCCGAGTCAGCTTCTGGGTATTTTTTTTTTTTTTGTTTTGGGTCGCTCGCCCGAGCAATGTGAAAAGTTAAACGAAAGTGACAGGCGGGCTGTCGGGCAGGCGGACAGACGGCCAGGCAGTCAACAACGCGCAGGCTCGTTTTGGCCAGTGAAGATGTGGAAGGGGGGGCACAGTTAGGGGAGGGCGCGATTAAACGTGTCACACAAGCGACGCGGTTGAAAAGTTAAATGGCAGCAGCGGCAAAATGAGCAGCAGCCACCATGTTAGCATGTAGTTATAGCTACACACACACACACACACACGCACACCCAGTCGGGGTATCTGTGAGATACACAACCACATTCGCAGCTACATGTTGCTCGTGCCTGTGTTTGATGGTGGCCATATTGCATTTTTTGGCTATTTCATTTCAATTTCAAAGGCATTTCCCAGGCATACAAAACCTACCCTCCCCAAAAGTATCTCATAGTTGCCAGCTTGTATCTACAAATTGTCATGAATAATTTTTATGCGTATTTGTATGTGCCTGTATTTGTTTGTATTTTGTTTTTATATATTGCTGGCAAAGGGTATTACGAACATTGTCGCTTTCGATTCCATTAAGTATATTTAAATTTGATGAACAACAGTATTTAAAATGTTTTATGTGCTTATATAAAATAAGTTCTTTTGAAACTTGACAGAGTTTTTTTTGTGCTAAATGCGCTTAATTTGGCAAAATGGATTAAACCAAATAATATAGCTGATATAGGAAACCAAAAATTTCACCAAAATGAAATATCTACATATAAAATAGAACTTCAAAGAGGAACCTTTGAAATTTTCTTTAGATATATAGCATACATTTTTTACATGTTTGGAAGAGTGTTTTAAACCTTGCAGAAAACTTGTTTTTGTTTTATTAATTTTTATTTTTTGTGTATTTTTTTCGAGTGCTGTTTTTCCCTAACTGCGTCATATTTGTTTGGTTTAGGTCTATGGCATATATACGACATTATTCTATATTTTATTGTCTTATTAATTGGTATAGTCGCTGCTGAGCCGCACTTTGATCTTGTGCCGCCTCCTGCGGCCTAGTCACGGCCGACTTTTTGTTTAAATATATGTATTTATTTTGTATTATGTGTATTTGCTGCTTGTATTTGTAGTCGTTGTTGCTATTGTTGTTGTTGTTGTTGTTAATGTCTCGCGCTATTTGTATTTATTTTGTGTATTTTGTCAATGGCAACTTATTTTTTTGTCGGCGGCCGCTTTTAACTGAAAATTTGTCAGAGGCAAAGTTAATAACAAGCTGCCAAATGCTGTTGCTGTTGCTGCTGCTGTTGCAAAAACGCTCGACAATCAGTTGTAGCAACAATTGTTTTGCTATAACAGCAGCAGCAGCAACAACAACAACAACAACAACAACTTATTGGCAACGCCAGCAATTAATTTGTAAAAACGGTAAATTTATTTTCACTGCCGCTTTTTGCCGCTTTGATTAATGGAAAAACAATTTTGAAGTCACCATCGTCGCCGTTGCGGTTTTTTGTTTTGTTTTTTCCGTTGACAATTTTTTTTATTTGTATTTTTTTGTTAATGAATTTGAAAATATGCAAAACGCCGGCCATTAATTAAGTGGCTTAAAGCCAAGCACTGTATTTTATGCTATATATAAAATTGTTCAGCTAAACAAGAGAAATTAAAATGTTTTAAAGTAGACAAAAAAACGTTTGTCGCAATATAAATCGAAATTTAATTGAATTTGAAGTTGGTAATTTTAGCGATAAATAAACTAACGATTTAATTACTTATTTAAATAATTAACGAGAAAAGTTGGTAATTGTTCAACGAACATTGTGTGGAAAGTCATATATGAAATGTGTGTGAAAAAATTAAATAAATAGATTTTATTGGATTTAAACCTGGTAATATTTGTGAAACGTAAAGAAAAACCTATTCATTAAATAAAAAAAAATAATACTCACTTGTTTTGATGACATATAACTTCATGGGCTTTTTTTGGATTAAAAAAATATTTAAATATTATATTAGAGTGAGTAATTAACTAACAAAATTAAAATTATTCTCAAAATTTAAATTTTAATAAAAATCCAATAAATATAACATTTATTTCATATATTAAATTAGTTTGAATTCTAAAATACATAAAAATGAAACTCACCAATAACACCAATAAATTTAATTAAAATGTTGTAGCTCTAGTGATAATTGTTTAAATATTGATAAATTACGCGAACACAGAAACTCCATTTAAAATCAACAAATATGTCGCGTATTTAGTGGCCAGGTAGTATATGAAATGCTATAAAATTTGTTTGGAACACTTTTAAAACGGCGTAACATGCAGTCCGTAATGAATATTTATAAGAGCCAAACGATCGATGGCCAATAAATTAAATAAGTATCTTTTCTTTTATTTTGGCCAAGTTTTGTGTTTTTTATACTGTGACACAAACTGTGATTGTGACTGCGACTGTGATTAGTGAAGCAGTTTCAGCTACATTGAAAATGGTAACAATTAGCATAAGATTTTTAAATTTATGTTTAGATTTATAAAAACAAAAGAAACTCGTAGCCGATGGCGTTTCCTAGTGTTATTGTTATTGCTGTGTTTGTTTTTTTTTTTTTTTTTTGAAAATGTTTAATATACATTAATAAGTTAAATGTTGCAGCAAAGAAATAAAACAGAAGCCGACGGCACATTCGTTAGATTTATTGAGCGATTTCAGTTGAAAGCATAACAAAAGATGCCAGCCAGGCTAGCGCCGATTAGAGTTAAGATCAGTGTACCAATATATATATATATATATATATATATATGTATATATAACAAACCGGTTCGGCTTTGGGACACACATCAAACGAGCAAATAAATTTTACTCTTTAAATTTGTATATATATATATTTGGCATCTCCTTTGTAGCCGTAAAACAATTTACATTTATCGTTAGACGAGCCCCAGAGTACACTGATCTCTTCAATGATCATATATACTATGCATAGATATATTATGGTATAGATAAACATTTATCTAATTTGTATCTCTTTTGTTATTCCACAGACTGAGCTGCGTTCCTGCGCAGCGTGCGGCGAGCCAATCTCGGATCGATTTTTTCTCGAGGTTGGCGGCTGCTCGTGGCACGCCCATTGCCTCCGATGTTGCATGTGCATGTGCCCGCTGGATCGCCAACAGTCGTGCTTCATCCGGGAGCGTCAGGTCTACTGCAAGGCCGATTACAGCAAGTGAGTAGTCAAAACATAAATCTGGTCAAACCATTTATCGCTAAAATAAATAAATAAAAACTTGAAGAAATAAAAACGGTGCGATCGGGTGTAACCAACTGCACCATACTCGTGCACAGTGCAAATAAAAGCTTAAAAAGTAAATAAAAGCTTAATTGCAGAATTTAGGAACTGAAGCTATAAAATTGTGAATTTTTTTGGCTCACAAGATATGCGGTTTTATGAATTTGCCACGCCTGCAGTGGTCGAATAAAAATAAAGCTTGTCTAGTTTATAGAGGAGATTATCAATAATTTGTTTTAAAATTTTTTTTGGTATCTTTTTTGAATTTCAATTGAATCATTTCAACATTTTAAGATTCAAGACAAATATTTTCTAACCCAATATACTCTTTTTCATTTCGTAAACGATTATAAAAATCAAAAATCAAAAAAATCGTTCTCATCAAACGACATTGTTTTGGTCAGCTTTTTATGCGGATTTTATGGAAAACAGTTGGCAGATTTAGCATATATATTATATAGCATAATATGATGGCCGATTCTATGAATTCATTTCGGCATCAATTTCATGTTTTATTGGGCACTTTCTCGGGCAAAGCAGCTTCCCATGTCCAAATCGATGCGATCATTGTTCAACATCCCAACTCTTTTCTCTGACTGTGTGTGTGTGTGTGCACAAGTGTTTTCCACATATTTTCCCACACGACCAAGTACATGGGTTACATGATAAAAAAAAGTCTAAGGTTAATTGTAACAATTCGACAACGTTGCGACTTAATCCCTAAGATAAACAGACCAGACGAAAGATGCGGCCAAAAGCGACTTTCAGAGCGACAGCCTTTAAATGCAAGTTGCAAGCACAGTATCTTACAGATGCAGACACACAGATACACACAGTTACACAGATACAAACACACACACACACACACACACACATGCACGTACTTGTTGTCCACACAGGCGGAAAACGGTGTCGACGGCGAACGAAATGAAAATAAACAAACAAACGCGCCGTGAGATGCTGTAAAAATATTTATTTTTCAAGTTAAGAATTTTAAGTGTGCATTGGGCGCTGGGCCAAAAGGGGGCCGTTTGTTGCTGAAGATGGAGACATCAGAGGCCCAAAAACTTGAGGTCCAGTCATCCCAATCTTATGACGACCGTACAATGTTGTGCTTGTAAAAATAAGCTTAAAAGCTAACAATAAGCCGCCAAAGTTGCCAACTCATTTGGAAAAACGCAGCGTTGCGAGAGAGCGACGACAACTTCCGCTTAGAAAACGTGCATCGAGAAACGCTAGAGAAACGCCAGAAAAACGTAGATGAAACGCTAGAGAAACGCGTGGTACTAAATGTTGAAAAATATAATATAAATATAAATGAAATAAAATATAAATATAAATAACACTTCTTTTTCACTTTGAATTTTTTTACATTTTTAAAAGCAAATTTGTAAACGCTACAAAAACGCACCAAAAACGCTTTCAAATCGCTCATAAAACGCGGGGTGCGAAATGTTGAAACATTTTGAAGATACATTTAGCCATAAATGAATAAACCTTAATGCAGAATATATTACCAATAAAACATAGTTATATATCAAACAGCATATATCAATGATAACTGAATTGAAGTGTAAAAAAAAATAACATGTTAAAGAAACGCCAGTCGGAATTTATGTATATATAAACACCGTGATCTTGAATCAATAGTAATTTTAGCAACAATTTAAAAAATATATATATAAATAAAATATATACATTTATATTCACACCTGTTCAAACAAATTGCATATCGTTATGCGCTTTTGCTTCCATATCGATCATTAATAACAGTTTCCGTTTTTAAATGTTGTTTTTTTTTTTCGTTAATTTTGATTGCAGAAATTTCGGCGCCAAGTGCTCGAAATGCTGTCGCGGCATCTCCGCCTCGGACTGGGTGCGACGGGCGCGCGATTTGGTATTCCACTTGGCGTGCTTTGCCTGCGATCAGTGCGGCCGTCAATTGTCCACTGGCGAACAGTTTGCGCTCATGGATGACCGTGTTCTCTGCAAGGCTCATTATCTTGAAACGGTCGAGGGTGGCACCACATCAAGTGACGGTAAGCGGAACCAAAATAAAATATAATAATCATAACAATAGGCCCAGAAATAAAGAAGTGAGAACGCTTCAGTCGGGTCTAACCGTCGGCGCAATGCTCGTTCAGCTTTAAACAGTCTAAAACGTTTACTGAGGGAAATGCAAAATTAACATAGATTTTTTACATTTGAGGCAATTATCTATTTATCGATTTATCGATTAACGATTAATCAGTTAAAATCGATACACCGGTATTGAAATTTTTGCCAAAGAGGCCGTTTTATTTATAAAAATCGATCAATGTACATCAAAATATCGTACAAATAATTATCGATAAATCAATATTTCGATTTTTTTTTAAAATAATACAACTTACTATTATTTTCTCTGCCGATCTTTGGAGGAGCTCATTCGAAAATGCATTTTCCAAGATTTGATAATAACTTGTCCGATAACTAACTTTAAATCTGAGGGAGAATCTTTACAACTTATCTGATTTGGGTACACATGATTTTATATTGAGAATTTAAAATCGCCAGCTTTAATAGTGGCGAACAGACGGATAAATCCAATATACTCTATTCATTTCGTGAACCGGTAAAAAACAAAACCGAAGCGGGGCACAAATTCATACATGACGTCAACAACAAGAACGACAAGTTGCAAGCATGTTGCACGCTTCAGTCGCAACCGAATCGGTTGGCAATTTGGAACGCTTGGTAGGAACTAAGCGCCAGGTAGTCGCCATAGCCATAGCACCAGACCAGACCAGACCAGACCAGGCTCCTGATGAAATCGTGTCATAACTGAGGCATAAAAAGTCAAAGCCGCGTCGCGCCAGACGACGTGATCGGCTTCAGAATGTCGTTGTAGTTGTTGTTGTTGTTTTTGTTTTTGTTGTTGCCCCTTGCGACCACCTAGTTGTGTTGTGGGGCTATAAAGCCACACGGCTATAAACTATAAACACTTTTGACATTTTCAATTTGGTGCACTGTCAAAATGCTTTTAGACGCAGGCTTAGGCACGTACTCGAAGATTCCCAACCGATCTAAACCCCCCTCTCTTTCTCTTGCCTATCTCTATCTCTATCTGAAGATGGCTGTGATGGTGATGGTTATCACAAGAGTAAAACGAAACGGGTGCGCACCACCTTCACCGAGGAGCAGTTGCAAGTGCTGCAGGCCAACTTTCAGATTGACAGTAATCCGGATGGCCAGGATTTGGAGCGTATTGCCTCGGTGACCGGTCTGAGCAAGCGAGTGACGCAAGTTTGGTTTCAGAATTCGCGTGCACGTCAAAAAAAACACATACATGCTGGTAAGAATAAAAGTAAGTAGTGGATTAGTGCAGCATGCCAAAAGCAAAAACAAAGTAGATCGTCCTAGCCATAAGTAGCTGTAGATGTGACTATATACACTCATGAACAAAATAATAGAAGACTGTAATTTTTAATATATCGATACAAAATCTGTTTACGTTTTATTCATAAAACTAATAATACTTTGAAAGTAATTAACAAAATTAAATGATTACACCTAGTATTATGGCCAGCTGAAATTGGAATTTTTTATGAAAATACTTAATATTTATTAATATTATTTTATTATAACATGATTAGAATAAGTTATGAAATTCTTATTGGCTTTTTTTTATTGATAGAAAAATATACAAAAAATAGGCTGTTTAAAAAAAGAAAAATTCACAACTATTATTTTGTTCATGAGTGTATTTGTATAAGAAAATGTATACATATATATATATAGATAAATGTGTGCCTTCTTCATGTTGCTAATCAAGTTCTTATTTTTTGACAAACGATTTCTGATTGCAGTACGCGAACCGGAAGGAAGCTCATTTGCGCGTCATATTAACCTGCAGTTAACGTACTCGTTTCAGAATAACACACAGAATCCCATGCATATTAATGGCACCAAAGGGGCTCTATATCCAGCGCACGGTGAGCTCAACCAAATTTTAGACCCCAAACGAATCGAAACTAATCAATTTATTTTGGTTTTTTACATTTTTATTTTTTTGTTTATAGAATCCTCGATGGATGAACTGTCGCAGGATTCGAGCGTTCACTGTATGCCCAGCGAGGTGTGACTGCAGCAGTCCGCGCCAGCGCGTGCTCATCGCTAGCTCAAAAGCTGATCACAATGATCAGCTATAGCTTTGGCATTAGTCGCTGGTAGTTGGAAAAAATAATTGAAAAAATTGAAAAGAAAAAACGTCCTTTCCTAGTCAAAATTTTATGTAAAGCGTCGTAGCAGACAGCAAACGCTCATATGAAATGAAAAACAAACAACTACAAAATACAAAATAAAAAACAAAAACAAAAAACACATCACATAAAATGAAGAAAACAAGCCTCGTTAAAACATTACGAGCATTTTCAAGCATAATCAGACACGATCAGTAAAATCAACAGCTGTTCGATGCTTTGAGCATCGGGAAAACGAGCCCCAGTCCAAATAGAGTCGGCATTCCAATAAATCTCAGAATACAGCAACACATACATTCCTGCATAGCCTATAAAAAAAAAGAAAAACAAAAAACAAAACCTAAGCATAGTTTAGTTAATTTAATTTAAATGAAATTTAAATTTAATTTAGTTTAATGCCTAATTGTTAAGTGTTTTTGCTACCTATCTGTATCTCTATCCACCTATCCATCTATCTATCTATCTATCTATCTATCTTCCACTTCGTTCTAACGTTTAGTTGTTAGGTAATCGTAATGCAGCTGCTTGCCAAGGCTTTTGTAAAATATTTATATGCCTATCATGAGAAATGTTGTTATTGTTTATTTTCTTGTTTTTTAAATGTATAAAAAGAACATAAATAGATTTATATATATATATATGATATACACACATATGTAACTGGCCAGGCATTTTGTACATAGTTATAATAGCCGAAATTGATAAGCAACGCAAATTGAACTAAACTAAAATATTTAGTTAACACAAATTATAAACAACTACAATTAATGATGAATCGAAATCAATTAAAATGCAAAAACAACGCCCTTTTTAAAAACAATAAACAGTGTTATCAATTTATCGATTGGGAACTCAATAATTATTTTATGGAATTATTTATTATTTTTCTTGATATCTTTTCAAAACAATTCGAGACTATTCGATTATCGATTTTTGATGATCGATTTTGGACAAAAAATTAAAATTTTTTTAGCCGGGAAGATTATTATTGACAAGACACTAAAAGTTTTATTTAACTGGCAGTTAAATATATGACAAATTTAGCGATTAGATAATTTAGCGAGAGAACTTAACGTAGCTTAATTAAAAAGTAGAATACAGAAACATATATTTAGCACAAAACTCCTTCGAATTAAAAGATTCTCTATAGGTCGATTAAGGGACGAAGAAAAAAAGATAATTTTGATAAAAAATGTAAAAAGTATTTTTGAAGATATTTATTATTCTTCCTAAAATATAACAATCTTTGGTTGATCAGGATTATCAAAAATTAATGTATGTATATTTTATTAAATTTAAATCTTGGAAAGGTATGAGGATTTTTTGTAGTCTTTCGTGATCGCGGTTTCTAACAGCAATTAAGTATCAAAAAAGTATTCATTCATGCATAGTTCAAATATTTGCCATAGCCTGTAAAGACTGTGGCCAAGCAGATGGAAGCTTTTAAGGCAAGTGATCAAACAATTTAAGCATGCAGCAATTGAACGCTAATGTGACACTTGCTAATGCCAACTGATCTTTGGCAACACTCGAAATCGATTTCCGGTGCAACTTCATCACCTGGTGCCCAGTTGAAGGCGCAGTCGAGGCTGATGCAGCAGACAGTGTGACGACGGCATTGCGATGGAAGCTGCAGATGCTGAAGGAAGGGAAAGGGGAAGGGGAAAGGGTTTGCGAGTGGGGGTATCGACGACCGGTGCTCCACTCGACACTCAAGTTGCCAGTCATGTGGCAGCATTCTAGTGTTGCTCTTCAGGCTCGGCGTTAAGTGCACAAGCCATCGTATTAATTGAATTATAAGCCTAGATTATGCAAAGATTTCCGGCCAGCAGCAGCAGCAGCGGCAATCGTCGAAGCAGCTGGACAGCAATTTGTGTGGATCATCATCAGGCGGGTGGTTGTGCGTGACTCGGCATTTGCCAGGACTGCACTTGTTTTTAATTTCTATATGGAACGGGAACGTTTGCCTTTTGCCTTTGCTGTAACACGTTACAAAAATATCAACAAATCGTCATCATTAATAATGATCAGTTCGGGCTACATATATGCACACTTGGTTGCTATCTGTATATTTTTTCTCTTTTTCGGTATACCCTGTAATTATTGAAAGTGATTAAAATGTGGTATATTGTTGTTGTACATATGTATCTAACGAGCAATCTATCGATCTTCATCTTCTTTTAATGTCTCTGCAACAAAAGAAAAATTTTTATATCAATTAAATATTTTTTATGTATCAAGTTTTCTTCAACTCATAAATTCGTTATTTTACCGAAATCGATAAATATCGTTTTTAAGGACAATAGGAAATCGATAAATATCGTTCTTAAAAATATATCTTTATAGATTTTAAAAACGATATTTATCGATTTCATACCGTTCCTAAAACGATATTTATCGATTTCGGATTCAATATATACACTAAGCAAATATCAATTATATTTTATTTATAAATATTTTAATCAAGAATTAATTTTCTAGGCAAACTAAAATTTGAACAGCGTATCTCGCAGTTGATCACACTCAAACCAAGCAAAGTTTTTTATTTTGTTTTTGGTGGTTCATTTGTCAAATTTCACCGCGCCTCTGAGATCGACAACAAGATCGAGAGCTCAAGATCTTTTGGATCGATGTTGCTGTTGTTGTTATTTGAGCAAACATTCAACACTTGAGGCAAGAGATTTTCGTGGCAAGCTACAACAACTCAATTCCCAATTCCCCCCGCACTCGCCCCTCAACAATTCCCAATTCCCAATTCCCACTTGCCCGGCAATGAAATTATGAATGATGTGATACTTTTGCCATTGAGATGTTTTCACAGTCGCGGGCGCATGACATGCCCCAGCCATATCTTATTTGCTATATCTCTACATCAGTATTCGGATACGGTTGTGGCCACGATGGGACAAACCACTGGACGGAACGGGTTGCCAGCCAGCCAGGCAGGCTGCCTGGTTTATGATCAGAATCTTGGCTGTTGCTGTTGCTGTTGCTGCTGCCGTGTTTGTGTTATTTCTGCTGGAAATGAGCGATCGCGTGCAATAATTTGTAGAGCTGTTGGAGCCAGAATCCCTTGCTCGAAATTGAGTTTGAATTCTTGTGCTGCACATGTTGCTGCTGCTGCTGCTGCTGCTGCACATCATTTTTCAAAATCATTCAAACACTTGTTAAATATTTTCTTAACCGATTGATGATGATTGTGACTTTGGAACGCATCGACACAGACATTCATCCTGCCACTCGACACACACACACACACACACAATATCAATAGATTTCTTGGCCTGAAAGGTTCGAACCAGGCAGTGATTCCAGGCATTGACTTATTACGATTTGTTGGCCTTTTCACGTCGCTGAAATTAATTGATATCTGTGGTATGCGCATTGTTGTTGCCCCAAGATGTTGGCCTGCCACAATCTCTGCACTTTGTTCAGCCGGATGAGCCGCTGACACGCGGCCACTTTTGCCCATTGATGATCGATTACAGAACGTGCCGCGCTCCCACATCCCAAAAAATGGGGTCAAGTGTGAAACGTGTTGTTGTTGTTGCTGTTCTTGTTGCTGTTGATTGGGTATGCAAATTCAAAAACTCCTTCGCATAAACGTTGTAATTTCCCCACTATTGGGCCCATCAATGCAACACAAAAGCTTTCAACACATTTGTTGAAGACCAACCTCAGCGTTGTGGTGTCTTCTTCTTCTTGACCAAACTACTGCTCCATCAGAAACTGTTCGCCGTTTCATCGTTTGGGGTCCCTTGTGTGAGTCATGCCGCCTGGCATTTTAATTGATTTTGTCCGAATAATCTTGTGCCATGACTGAAGCTGCTTCGTGGTTGTTGCTGTTGCTGTTGTTGTTGGCTGTTTTTGTTGCTGTGCCATGTGCCAAATGCCGCATAACTCACTGGCACACGTCCTGCTCCTGCCAGGCACGTACAGCGCTCTACAGCTCTCCAGCTCTTCAGATTTTTCAGCTGCAGCTCACCTAGGTTGTGCCAGAGATTGGACATTTATCATGTTGCTGTTCCGTTGCCGCGGCCTCTGACTGCGTGGGCGTTGTCCACCGTTGACCACCGAGTTGTGTGTGCGTGTGTGTGTATGTGTGTGTGTGTGTGCGTGTTTGATTGTGCATTTGTGTGTGCGTGCCATCGTTGGGCGTTGGAGCACGTAAAAATGTAACACCAACTGCGAAACTGACAACTTACGCAGCAGTGCTGTCTAACTAGCCTTTTAATAGCTAAACTTAGCTTTATTTAATAGCGACTTTTCTTGGATTTCTAGCTGAAAATATTGAAGAAAAATATAAAAAAAACATTTTTAAATAAAATGTAAAAAAAAACTGAAGACAAACATAAATTAAATAGCATTTTTGACAATACACGCCTTTATGTTAATTTTCTAGCAGGGCCGTCCTCCGCGATTCTCAAGTATTCAAGTAAGGCCTGCAGACTTTTGGTGATTTCAGTGATTTTTGTACGTGTGACTGTGTTATTTAAAGTTGTGTGTGTTTTTTATAGGTAAGTGTCTCTCACTTACTCGCTCTCTCTTGTTTTTATCTCTCTTTCTTTTCTCTCTTACTGTTTTTACACCCTATTTTGCTCTTTCTCCTTCGCTCTTACTCTACCATTCTCTCTCTCGCTCTCTCTTTTAGTTTTCACTCTCTTTCTTTTACTCTCTCTTTTTGTTTCTCCTCTCTCTCCCTCTTTTACTTTCTCTCTGTCTTTCTCTGACTCTTGCTCCTGAACTTTTACTCTCTCTCGTTTTTTCTCTCTCTCTCTCACTCTCTCTCTGTCCCTCCTCTCCCTCTCCTCTCGCTCTCTTTCATACACACTCCCTCTCTGTTTCTCTTCTGTCTTTCGCTCTCTTTCTTACACTCTCTCTCTCTATCTCTCTTAATCTTCTTTTCGCTCTTACTCCCTCATTCTCTCTTTCTCGCGCTCTCTTTTGCTCTCTCCTTCTCTCTCTCTCTCTTACTCTCTCTTTTATCTCTTTCTTTCATTTTCTCTCTCTCTCTCACTCTCTCATTCACTCTATCTCTCGCTCTCTCTAGGTCTCTCTCGCTCTCTCTCTCTTTTTCTCTCTCTCTCTAGTTCTCTTGCGCTCTCTCTCTCTTTTTCTCTCTCTTCCTTTCGTTCACTCTCTTTCTCTCTCTCTCTGTCTCTCTCGCGCTTTTGCTCTCTTTCTCTCTCTCTTCCTCTCTCTCTCTCTCTCTTTCTCTCTCTCTCTCACACACACTCTCTTCCTTTCTCACACTCTCTTTCTCTCTAATAAAGATATATATGAAGTTAGATAAGTAATTGTTATAAGTTGTAGGGAATTCTAAAAATAAGTTATGTATACGTAAATGTTTAGCTTGATTCCTGGCAGCAGCAGCAGCACTGTCTGTCTGTGTCCAGGCTGGCGCTGTCCTCAGAGCCATTCCTACGGCCTCAAAGTTTGCTTAACTGTGCGCGCACAGGACACCCAGCTGTGGTCGCACAGGCCAACAAGCCAAGCGGTTGCTGACAGAGCCATTGCAGTTGCTGCTGCTGCTGCTGCTGTTGTTGTTTGTGTTGCAGCAGCAGCAAAGACAAGGCAACAACAGCAAGAACGACAGCAACAGCAACGAGTGACGACGACAACTTTGCAGTTGGCCTCAATGTTTGTGCAAGCAACATTCGCATGCAAGTCAGCAAAGTTTGCATTGACACGCAGCAGCAGCAGCAGCAGCAGCAGCAGCAGCAGCAGCCGCCGCCACTGCCGCCGCAGCAGTCGAGACGCATTTGCATAAAGAGGTTGCAAGAAGAGTGTGGGGAAAGTGAAGTGTGTTGTGGAGGCTGCCACCGTTGCTCTGCTGGTGTCATGGTGCCAAAAACAAAAAAAAAGGAGACAAACGCAAAGTGCACAGCATGGCAAACAGCAGCAGCAGCAACAGCAGCAGCAGCAACTTTGCTGGCCATGATGAAGATGGACGTGTTGCTGGTGGCTTCCCATCAACAGCAGCTTGGAGCAGCAACAACAACCCCATTAGGCCGCACATAAACTGCATGCAACTGGGCAGCGCTCCTGTGGCGTGCTCATGTTGCCATTGCTACCGAGTCGCTGAGTCGGTGAGTTGCTCACTCGCTGACTTATGGCAATTGCCAATGCAACATTTGTTGCCCGTTTGTTGGCTGTTGCTGGTTGGCCATTGGCTGTTGTTGTTACCCCCCGCAAACATTTGTTTCAACACGTACGCGCAAATGAGTTTACAAGGTGCGATATTCATGTTGCTGCGATTCGATGTTGCTGCCGTTGCCGAGCTGCAGCCAGTTGCTGCTGTTATCCATATTTACTATGCGCCGCATGAGCAACATGTTGCCAAGGCAGCCTTTGCCTTCGTATAAAACATTTTGCTGGCTAATCGTATTTTTGCCGTTTTTTATATTAATAGCAAAGCAACAACAACAGCAACAACAACAACAACAGCAGCAGCAGCAACAACAATGACAACAATTTATATGAAGAACTGCGCATGTTGTCGATATGTTGCCTCATTTCTCATTCGCAAAAAAAGCCGCAGCTGCCGCTTTTTATAATTTTAATTAACGCATTCGATGTTGTTGCTGCGAGAGACTGTTGCTGCTGATGCTGCTGCTGTTGTCGCCTGCTGTTGTTACTGTTGCTGTCGTTTTTGGCCAACATGCTAAAAGGTGTTAATTGGCGAAATTTCCATGTAGAGCCTAACCAAAAGGCAGCAGAACTTTGTTGCTGCTGCTGCTGCTGTTGTCAACAAGATTTGCTTTATTAGCCACTTTCGGGGTGGTGGTTGCACAACGGCAGCAACATGCCACACAGCAGCAACACCAACAGCAACGACAATACAAAAAACAAAAATGGACTTTTGCTTTGTTTCAGTTTCTTGATTTTAATGAGTCTTCCTGCTGTTGACTCGTGCTCGTTGCCACAGTTGATCAACTGTTGCAAGTTGCAAGCTATGCAGAGTAAATATTTTCATGGTTTAATTTCATAAATTATGACACTGTTGCTGACGTTGATCATTGAAATCCCTAAGTTATCGCTGCCTATTCACGAGGCTGTCCGACTGGCATGATATGAATTATGCGCGCCACAGCAAATCAACTTAAAGTGCACAGCAACAACTCGACAGGGCAACAACAGTGCAAAAAGCTCCTAAATTTTACTTAAGAACATGTGCGTTCAACGCCATCAATGGGCTGCCATTGCCACAGCACAGCACAGCAACAACAGCAACTACTGCAACAACTGCAGCGGACAATGCACACTTCGCCTCAGATGATGACGATAATGATGATAATCATTAACACCTTTTGCCGCACAGAGAGCAACGGCGGCACAATACGCCCCAACAACATGCGGCTGCCCCATGCCAAAAAGCAACAACAACAACAACGAGAACAACAGCAACAACAACAACGACGGCGGCAACAAAATGTATACGAAAATAATTCAAAATGAAATTTGCTTTATGATGCGCAACCGGGCGACGTGCCTACGCACAGTGTGACAAAAGTGCTTTAAAATAAAACTGCAAATTTGATTTTACTCTAAAATAAAATAAATTAATATATAAAATTATATATATATAATATCTTTTAATATAGAAATAAAGCCCTCATATCTCAGTGATATCTTCAAATTATATACCTTTTTAGACTCTTAAATATCAGGAATATTGATTGGTATTTAAAAAATACCCATCCAAAGCTTTGACCACTTTTGACAAAAATCACAAGGGGCAACATCACAAATTTTGACAAAATCGCGAATATTTTAAAATCGAAATATTTTGATGGCAATCGATTTTATAGACTTATACGGATTTAAAGAGGTGTATCTTTCCGGGATCAGACTCTTGCAGATCAGGACTATCAAATGAAACTCAAAAATACTCATCCTATATTTTGACCTCTTTTGACAAAATCGGATAGATTAAAAAATTAAATTTTGTCAAAATGGTATATTAAGTTATTTTGGGTTGCTGATATTATTATTATTTTTATTTTTGTTTTATAGACTAGCCTTTCAAACGATACCGATTTTTAAATGATTTTATTTTGAATCTTTATCGTTTTCGACCCACTGTGCCGTTGGCTATCTACGTTGATATGAAATATGCGTCGGTCGGCAGGCAGCGGAGATTTATCGAGCGCGAAATGTAATACGCGAGCAATGTCCCGGCTCAGTTCGGTTCGGTTCGGTTTGGTCCGCACCCAACCCCTCCCTCTCGCCAGGTTGAGCTTAGTTTGAGCGCAGGAGTCCAGTCCAGTCCGGTCCCGTCCAGTTGTCCAGCATCTGAGATCGGCGGCCACCGTTTTGGCCGCCACTTTGAGTTGGCTTAAGCGACCGCCGTCGACTGCTGCTCGATGCGATTCGGCGCGCTTATAAACTGCATCCTGCTGGGCGCACTCCAAAACGGTTGCCCCATCGCCGGACAACGGCTGGACATTAACTAATGCATGCATTTATATTTTGTTATTGTGCCCAAGCGAAGCGGGTTTTATTTTATTTTTATACAGTTTTTTTTTTTGAGTGTGGTGCTCCAATAACTCATGGTGACACTATTAAAGCGACGATTTGTAGCCGCGCATAAAATAAATGCGGATTAGACTTTATAAAGGACAAAATGCTCATGACTGAATTTATGCCGGACGCATTGTGGCGTGGGCGTGGCACGCCCCCATAGAAAGAGGGCCGCTCGCAATTAATAGCGATTGCAAAATCGTTGCATGTACACGAATGTTATCAAAATCAGTTGTGTAAATAAACGTAACCTTAAAAGCAAAGCCCCGTAAACTCGACTCCACTTGACAAAAACAGCAAAAACCTCCGCTCGCAAAAATAACAAACGTGACAAATTTTGTGAATTCAACTGTGAGCGGCGGCAAAAAACGACAACTTTGATGCAGCCAAAACTTTCAACAAGCTGCACACCAAACTTAGTCTAACGGTGGGCGTTTCAACTTTTTCGGGGGCGTGGCAGCTGCTCCACACTATTTGCCGAGTAAACAAAAGTTTCTGGCGCACAGAAAAACAATTGGAGTATAAAATACAGCGAGAATACAAAAACACAAAACTCGGCCCGCATCTCGATCTCAGCTGTCGCAAACTGGCAAAGAAAATTCTGCCAAGCAGGCAGGGAAAACGGGGAAAACGAGGAAAACGAAGTTGGGTAAGTGCTGTAGCTGTATAACTGGGCAAACAATTTTCCTACACACAGTTTTCATTTGTCTAAAAACGGGCAGAAGGCGCGAAATTTGACAAGTCCATTTTAAATTTGGCAGCAAAGTTGACAAAGACTTGTCAAGTGTTGGGGCGTAAGAGCAAGGGGGATTGTGGAGGTGTAAGAAGTTCAATAATATAAAATTTCCGACAATTCAGAGGGCGTATTTACTTTGAGCTTTGATGTGATTTGCAAACCTATTATCAATTTTAACTGCAAAGAAAATTCAAACAAAAATATCGAAAATAAAAAATTCAAATTGAAATAATATATAGTTTGAATAAGAATTTATAATCAGGGATTAAGCAAATGTTTGAATTTAAAGTTCTAGGTCCTTACAAAGACCTACCCCAATTATTATTGGTTTATTCGATTTTTTGTGTAGTAAATTTATATTGTAAATGATTTTCTTATATACAATTTTAATGCAGTTATTTTCCGTTACCGGCTTAAATATTTCTAAAGTCGAAGCTATAAATATAAAATATGTTATTTATGTTTATTACAAACCCCCGACTCAAAACAAAAATATTTTCAATATTTAAAATTGCGAATTGCACATTTTCGGCAATACTCAACCGATTTTCATGTTTCAGAGAATTTTGGCAATTTTTTGGCCTCTATATTGATTCTACATTCAAAAAATTTTTAATTTTGAAAAAAAAAATTTTTTGATATTTTGGTTAAAAATCATGTACTCCCCCCTTATGAATTTTCGAAAAAATTTTTTTTCCAAAATTTAAAATTGCGAATTTCTTTTTTTAATCGTTTTAAGTTGTCATAATTAGTATAAAAAACAACATTAAAGTCGATTTTTAGGTGGTCAATTTTTTGGTCAAAAATCATGCCAAAATTGACAAAAATTTTGACATGTAAAGTTCTCAGATCGGTGGCTCTTATATTTCAAACACGCACAACTTCGTCAAAACTTAACCGATTTTCATGTTTGAAGGCATTTTGGTCATTATTTGGCCTATATATTGATTCTACATTCAAAAAATATTTAATTTTGAAAAAAAATTTTTTGGTCAAAAATCATGCCAAAATTGACAAAAATTTTGACATGTAAAGTTCTCAGATCGGTGGCTCTTATAATTCAAACACGCACAACTTCGTCAAAACTTAACCGATTTTCATGTTTGAAGGCATTTTGGTCATTATTTGGCCTCTATATTGATTCTACATTCAAAAAATATTTAATTTTGAAAAAAATTTTTTTTTTATTTTTTGGTCAAAAATCATGTACTCCCCCCTTATGAATTTTCAAAAAAAATTTTTTTTCAAAATTTAAAATGGCGAATTTCTGTTTTTAATCGTTTTAAGTTGTCATAATTAGTATAAAAAACAACATTAAAGTCGATTGTTAGGTGGTCAATTTTTTGGTCAAAAATCATGCCAAAATTGACAAAAATTTTGACATGTAAAGTTCTCAGATCGTTGGCTCTTATATTTCAAAATATCACAACTTTGTCAAAACTTAACCGATTTTCATGATTGAAGGCATTTTGGTCATTATTTGGCCTCTATATTGATTCTACATTCAAAAAATATTTAATTTTGAAAAAAAAAATTTTTTGATTTTTTGGTCATGTACTTCCCCCTTATGAATTTTCGAAAAAAAAATTTTTCCAAAATTTAAAATTGCGAATTTCTGTTTCTAATTGTTTTAAGTTGTCATAATTAGTATAAAAAACCACATTAAAGTCGATTTTTAGGTGGTAAATTTTTTGGTCAAAAATCATGCCAAAATTGACAAAAATTTTGACATGTAAAGCTCTCAGATATGTGGCTCTCATATTTTAAACTCGCACAACTTCGTCAAAACTTAACCGATTTTAGTGTTGGAAGGCATTTTGGTCATTATTTGGCCTCTAGTTGGGTTCTACATTTAAAACATAAGGAATTTTGAAAAATTATTTTTAATGCATTTTTTGGTCAGAATATCGAAAAATCAATGTTAAACAATATTCAATATTCAATATCATTCAGTAGCTGACTATGACTAAAATATAAGTAAATTTAATATGCAGTAATTTTTATTATTATCAAATTTAGTTGGTGCTACAATTGGCAGATGATCAACGTTGCTTCGGGTCATGATTCCAACTGTTCTTGCTTGGTGTTTCTTAATTGCTCATCAAGGTGTTGGATAAATATACATATATATATTGAGATTTGGACCCTTGCGCAAGCCAAAGGCCGGAAAAAGCGCAGGGGCCAATCCCTCGAGCTGTTTTGAGCTGTTTCGACCTGCACGTAATGAGGGTCAAAACGCGTGTAAATGCAATGCAAATGTATGTTAAAGTGATTAGCCGCCTTCAAAGAGAGCCTTGACGCAACTTGACAGCAGGAGTTAGGATGTGCCAAATACACCAGAGGCCTTCATTTGCCACCGCCACACCCACTGTGCTAAATCCCCGCACAGCAGCAGCCGGCAATAAAAACAGTAACAGTAACAGAAACAGTTACAGAAAGCAGAAACAAATAAAAAAGGCAGCAAGAAAATCATGACGGCAACTATTTGAACGGATGATGAACTTCCATTCGACACTTCATTGAAGTTGACAGATGTGGGCTGGTCCAGGGTCCAAGGGCGTTTTGCCGTTCGCACCCCCGACAATAACAGAGTGGGTGAGAGGCGGGTGAGGGGTGAGGGGAGGGGAGTCACGTGTGCTGCCGAGCATTGTGCGGCGGGATTTTATTCGTATTTATGCGAGAGATGCGAAAGGAAACATTTACAAATGAAGTTGTAATCGGAAGTTGTTCGTTTGCAGCACCCCTCTGCCCCTGCCCCTGCCCCCTGCCCCCTGCACACCCCTCATCCACAATAAATTGAGCGACAATTGTACAAATTGTCAAGGCGGAAACGCTGCCAGGGATAGTTCCAACAGCTCAGCTCAGTTCAGCGAGCGGGCGAGCGTCCAGCGTGCGGGCTACAGGATTAGGTGACGACAACAACGACAAAAGGGCGAGAAAGGGGTGACCAGAGAGAGAAAAGGAATCCAGAACTGGCCCAATCCCACATATGTTCACTTTGTGTGTGCTGATCCTTTTTTGGCCGCAAATATTTGTTTTTAATAGTCGGACGCGAATTGTTTTGCGAATGCAAATAGGATTTGAATGTTTTTGGCCCCGTTCTTGGTTGTCTGCCTGTCAAATAAGAGAGAAATAATAACACTTGTTTTCCTGCTACCCCCGAGAACTGTTTGTCCAACTGATTAGCCAGTTAGTTGCCCAATTTGACATATGTTGAGATTGCGCCGATTGCCGCCCGGAACACACAGCGGCGGCGATCCAAGCCACGTCTTAATATAGTTGTTGGCCCCGTTTGTGGCTGGCTACCTGCAAACGATCGCAGTAGGGACCTGGTCCGGTCGGACCTGGACGTTGGTTGCTTGCCTGGAGTCTTATCTAAAAAATGGATCGTTTTGAAAACGCTCAAAATGTGATGTGGTGGCATTTTCAACTTGTCTGCGTCTTAATATTTTTACTTTCTTTATGGTGCGCAATAGTCGAATAACTGGTTCAGAGTCCACAATTTCCGCCAGGTTCCATGGTGGATACCTATTTCTCTCTCCCTCTCTCTCTCTCCCTCTGTTTCTGTCTGTCTGTTGTTGTAATCGTGTCGTGTCCATTTCGATTATCACCAAAGTGAGTAATTTAATACCAATTTGGCGGCCCCGGTCCGGCATAGAGTTGAGAGAGATATGCGCACTTCAAATGTCAAATGTGAGCAACAGATGCAACAGAGATCGCTCCCTGAGAAGCGGAAAATCTTATCGACCATATTGGGCATTTAACTGGAATTTCAGATAACCAGACAGACAACGAACGAAAGAAGGAACGAACCTGGTAGCTGGCTGGGACAGCTGCAGGACTGGCTTAGCCAGGTGATTACATTGAGCTAGTGGCTGTTGAGCTGTGACAATCGACATGACGCTCTTTCCGATAAGCGATGGGTGAGAATTCAAACTGCAACTATAAATTAAGTTAACTTCCCCGAAAAGATACCTATAAGAGCATCAACATTAAGTGTTAGCTTACACAGGAATTCGCTTCGATAAACATTAAGTTATGAAGCTGACTGCAATCCAAGTTGAATATAAAATGACTCACTTAAAAAGCGAAACTTTGTTGTGGGCAAAATCGCCTCTTATAAAAAAGGGCTTTCTATGCGCTTCTCATGGACTGGAACATATATTTAATTTTATTTAATTTTCTATACAAATTCGAATTCTGTAAAAATAGTGAAAGATCTATAGACAGTTAAATAGAAGGAGCCCACCTTTACACTTAATTTTTTTCCGCCTCTCTAACTCTCTCTTTGTCTTATCCCCCCTCTCCCTTCTTCTTCCCTTAAGTGATCAACTATGGAAGAGTAAGCAAGCAAAAAATTCAGAACACACTTTCTTTTCCCCTTTCTCATTCTTCCCCATTGCCACTAAATCGCTCACACCTTTTTTTTTAAATCGCCTCTCTATGCGATTTTCATTATTTCAAGTAAGGCTTCAGGGTTTTTAAATCACTTCGCCAAGGATATAAAATCTGTTCTACTATTTTTTACATTCCTATGCAGTTTTCAACTTGTAGTAGAATATAGGGTTTTTAAGTGGTCATAAAATAGAAAAAAATATTATATTATCATGCACCATGGTGCCTTGAGAGAAGAAGATCGAAACGTCGCTTTTGGCTCTTAGTGATGAATACATTTCCCACGTTTCCAGCAGCGAGTGCAGCAGCACCAGAGATTTTTTAGTTTTAATTTATTCAGAAGAAATCTGACTGCAGTCATCGAACGGGAAACCAAAAAAAAAACCTGCCAACCGACCGACCGACTGATAGAGGCAACAACTGAGACTGGGCATCTGGCCCTGGACTGGCATCGGGTTACATTCTTTTGTCGGATATTTATGACAATACGAACCGAAGCCGTCGGCCAACTACTGTGGAAGCAAATGGAATCGGTGGAAACGGTGGAAAATGCCCGCGTGTTTAGCAGCATTTAATGGCTCATTTCGGGTTGATTTCTTTTGCCTGCATATGGGCCGAGATACTCGGAGCTCCAAGCTGTGAACAGCCAGTAAAATATCTTCGATTTTTTGGACTTCCTAGCTTTTCATTTGCATGTGTGTGTTGGGGGCTGCCTTTTAGCGGAAAAGCTGTAAAACTTGTTGAAATGCTTGTAAGCATCGTAAAATGTGCACAGTGAAGAGTCTATTACAACGATGCCATATCGCTGATAACAGCCTGAAACCTGGAATAGGAGTTCGACTCGGAGTTGGAGTCTTTTTAACAACATTCGAAAGGTGCCGTCCATTGGTTAGCCCAGAGACGCCACTTGGTTGGGGCTGGAAAATTTGAAATGCAGAGTGGCCATTAAATTGGCAAATGGCCTCAAGCGCCACATTGTTGCCGCACCGAACAAGAAAAAGAAGAATTTTAAGCGGCCTGTTCTGATTTGCGGACGTTCATTTAGCGCGGGTGCCAAATTGGCAAAGCCGCTCGTAAAACTGCGAATTATGCGGCAGCTTTTTGTTCATGCAACGTGTTATTGGTAGTTGCAAAAAACTAGTGGCAGGTTTAAAAATTAAAAAAAAATGTTAAATAAAAAAGTTAAGTTATATATATAAGATATATTTAATAAATTCATATATTTCGATAAATATATATAAAATATGTATAACAAGTAAATGCTCAGATAAAATTCTGTTCCATTTAAAAATAAATAAAAAATCCTATATAAATAAATAATTTAAAAACTGGTGGCAAATTTAAAATTTAAGAAACATTAAAAAAAAAATTAAAAAATTAAAGTAATAAATTATTATAGTAAAAAATTAGATATATTTAATAAATGCATTAATTTAGATATTATATTTATGTACAAAATATGTTTAACAAGTTAATGCGCAGATAAAATTCTGCCCCATACAAAAATAAATACAAAATCCTATATTATATAAAAAAGAAACAATTATATAATTCAAAAATTAAAGTAATATATTATTAAAGTTATTCATGAGATATATTTAATAAATGCATATGCATATAAAATAAATTTAGCAAGCAAATGCAAAGATAAAATTCTGCTCCATTTATAAACAAATACAAAATCTTTTATTAAGTTATAAATTATGAAAAAAATTGCTTAATTTGTATTGTTTATAAAAAGTTGGTGAATTTCATTAAATACTCCTATAGAATTAAAACTCTAATGAAATCGCAAAATAAATAATTATTGACTCTTATTGTCTTAGATTATCTTAAAATGCATAAAAAATGTATTTTTCTAATATATACGCCCATAAAAAGAGTATATGAATATATCAAAGTGAATTGAAATTATGCACTAATGGATGCTGTTGCGTTTATCGTTTCCCCCCTCTCTCTTGGCTCATCCCCCCCTGCAGTCGCATAAACTCATTCGAAAAAAATAACGCGGCATTAACAAAATTCATAAGCGATTAAACATTTAAAAGCCCATAAGAGATTTTCATAAAAAAACGATTTAACTTTGTTGCGGCGCTGCGGTGATCGGCTTTGTCTCGACTCGGGATATATGCATATATATATCTATATGTGTGTATAAATTTAATAATACTACGTATATGAATATAAGCATATGGTAAAATTTTTGTAAAACAATAAAACACAATAGAATATGTTTTTTTTTTAAGGCAAAAGCCACAAAATGATAATTGTATTTGTGAGAGACGATGAAGGGAAATTATGAGCGCGAACGAAGTTTAAACAGCGACAATTAATCAAACACGGACTTGGATCGCGTACAAGGTGGACAGACTCTGATAACTCTATTAAGCGTGGCCACTAACAACAACAACAACAAGGTGAACTGTGTGTGTGTGTGTGTGTATCTGTGTTTTAGTAGCCACTAGCTGCGATTTACAAGCGTTTATCATTTTGGCTGCGCCTCGGTTTCAGTTTCAGTTTCAGTTCAGTTGCTTGGATAAATGCGATTAGAATTTCTCTTTTGTGTGCAGTGTGCGCCTCGTATAATTTATTTGAATTTTGTGATCTGTCAACAGGTTACCTGAGAAAAGAAAAGGGTTGTCTGTATCTGGCCAACGTCATCGGCGGGCATAAATTAACTTGTTATGCTGGCCATGGGAAAAATCTATTGATGCCTATCTGGCTGCAACTCTTTTATCTTTTATCTATAATCACGGACTTACAGCTATTGTAGCCGACCACAATGCAGGCTCAAAATCCAACTAAATATGACACACAAGTCATATAGAATATATGTATATATACATTGGGGGTGTGGTCGTAGTAGCGTCGTAATTACCGGATTAAGGACACGTGCCGTTGACATCCTATTGACTTCTTCTCTCTCTCGGTCTTTGGCTGTGCACTTGGCACTGCTCCTGGCTATGTCCTGATGTTCGTCCTTTTGTTTGCATGCATAAGCCGCGTGCGAGGCCAGCGAAGTTCTCCTGATTTAATCATAACTATGCGCCTGAGATAAGGCGCCCCCAAATCAAAATACAATTTGTTGTTGCGTTCGCATTAAAAATCAATCAGACGAAATTAACAAGTTAACAATGAGACACGAATTCACCCACCCCCTCCCTTCCCAGCCAAAACCGAATTCATAATAAATAAAATACATGGCCGATATTGTGGGAAGCACCCCGAGCGACGAATCGAACTGGAACTAAAACTGAACCAAACCGAACCGAAACTGGACGGACGGACGCCCGTTCATTGTGCAATTATGTGACAATGCGAATCGTTTTTTCGTTGCCATCGCTTTCTTCCCGCGCTCGTCAGAAGTCAACGAGTGCGCCCGAGGGCACTTGAAGCAGTAAAAAGCGTCGCCGGTTTAGTCTCATTATACCCCTACCAGAGCGTTAGACAGGGTATGTAGGTGAAATAAAATTAATAATACATAAAAATTATACACATTTAATTTAGAGTAAATTATAACAAATCATATAGTAGGGGTATAACCTAGTAAAGTAATCGACATCGATACACCCCAACTAACGGGTATTACCTAGTTAAGTTATCAATATTCAGCAAAGATTGGATTATAGAATAATCAAATGATCGATATACAACATTTCAGGTTATCGATCATGTATCGATATACAATATTATCGATTTAAGAAAAAACTGTACGGATATATAGCAAAGAATGATACGGGTGTAACATAGTCTAGTTATCGATATACAGCAAATTATGGTGCGGGTATTACTCCGTCGAGTTATCGATCTATAAAGTTATGTTTTGTGGGATAACAAGCGAGCCTAGTGAAACACACAAGATTTTGGCACTGGTTATGCATTTCCCCCCGAGGCAACAGTCGTATTTTATTTTCTTGTGTCTCTGCTTTTGTTGTACTCCCATAAACAATATGGATTTCACGCCTATCCGAAGTGTCTGCTTGTGGGCTCATCAATTTGTCGCTGCTCTAGTTTTATGGCTGCTTTAAAAAAAAAGAAAAAAAATCAGAAACAACTCAGTCGAGAGCAGCATGAAAATAGTATATTTCAAGTCCAAACAAGCCACGAAAGAAAGAGTCACTAAAAACCCAATAGATAAAACTTATGGACTGCCTATAAAATCTATAATTTGAGTGGACCGATAAGAGTTTATACACCTGAATCACATAAAATGGCTTTATTCTTTGGAATTTCATTTTTTAATTGATTTACCAGACGAAATCAAATAGTTTTTTAATTGATTTTCAATGCGAGAGCAGCTTGCGGTTGACAAAAACCAAAAAAAAAAAACTGGAAAACTAGCTGAGCGCATTTCACGAATATTTCTTTCGTTTTTTATTTGCGTTAGACATAAAATGTGGAGCTCAACAAATTTTATGCGTCTTTAATGTGCTAGAAAATAATGGCGGCGCTCAACAACAGCAGCAACAGCAGCAACAAATTCCAAATTCCGTTCCCCAAACAAACAATTTATGCATGAAATAATTTTGTTCGAGAGCATTTGGAGAAAAACAAGTCATAAAATCGACCAAAGTGTCAAGCGGTTTTAAGTGGTTGGTTGGACCTACGCTTTAAGTTATGTTAAATATATATAGCACGTACCACAAATGAGAACTTTGTATTTTTTTTTTTTGTATTTTATTAATTTATTTAAAAGTCGGTATCCGACGGCATGAAAAGTATTACTGAAATTTGTTTTTAATTATAATGGTATTTTTCTTAACGCTATTTTTCATATACTTATATAATGCAGATATAGCTAGACAGATACAGTTATAATTATATATAAACAAAATTTATTGGCGACTCTGATTTGCCATATAATTGTGCTATAAATTTTGTTGATTAATTTTTTCTTAAAATATTTAATACCAAGCCTTATTTATCATTTGCTTTTTTCCCCTTTTTTAAATTTATTTAAATTCTTAAATATAATTTTAATTTGCCAAAAAACTTCACTTCTTATTATTTTATATTACATTTATATATATTTTTTCATAGAATAACTTGAAAATGCAAGATTTTAAATTAAGGTATTTTTATAAGTAAACCTCAAATGTTATTTGAAAATTTTTTATTTGATAAGAAAAAAACCGTAATGTGTATTAAATATATGTACCTATTTTATTATGACACTTGCACCTAAAAGCGCTGAAATTTGTAAACCAAATTAGAACTTTAAAAATTATATTTAATTTATTTTATATTTAAGCCGAATAATTAACCATAACAATATAATATACAAATTTGACGTATATTTAAAATTATATTTTTTGAGACCCATGCAGTTAAATATTTATAGGAATTGCTAAATTCTTGGTTTAGTCTACCTAGAATCATTTTGAATAAAATAAAAAAACACAGCTGTAACAAAAATCATAAGACTCAACCAATTTGCCATGCTCAACAAAAGCTACACAAGATAACAGTTATAGACACGTCTTAAATAAATTGTTGAAATATATTTGCTGTAATTTTTAAGCGCCTACAAAAGTAGCTTTTGATGTTGTTGTTGTTGTTGTTGTTGCTGCTGCTGTTGCCGTTGACTTTTGTTTCTGTCCATTTTGTGTGCTCTGTTATCCATACGTGTGTGTGTGTTTGTTTCACTTTGTGTTACACCAAAAATGCGCCGCAAAGCCAAACGAGCCAGTTGCAAGCGCCAATGCAAAGTGCAACAGCAACAGCAGCAACAACAGCAACTGCAGCCATTGCACTTTGCATAATGGCTCAATATCTATGGGTGTGTGTGTGTGTGTGTGTGTGTGTGTGTGTGTGTTGGCGCTGTGGTGTGCAGCCATTTTGTGCCTGTATGTATCAGTGTGTGTGTGTTTGTATATCATTACTTATCAGATACTTATTATGAGCACACGATATCGTATATTTTGGCATGCGTGTGTATCTCCCAGTGTGTGTGTGTGTGCGTGTGTGTGTCACATCTGTGTGTTTGGTAAATATGCAAATGAGCCTGTTTGTTGCCACTACTGTTTGCCATTGTTGTTGTTGCTGTTGTTGTCGTGCGTTGATTATTGTTGTTATCGTTTGCCGTTGCTGTTGTCGGTGTTTTTGTAGTTGTTATTGTCGGGCACCGCCAACGACAAGCCAGCAAACATTTGATTATGATACGAAATCGATATAATTTAAGCGATGCCAAAACCAGAGAAACGGATGCGCACAGTTTGTCAGAGGGAGACCAGCCCCCCCCCCCCCTGACCACCACCCCCTGACTATTGAAACGCAAAATAAAAAAGATGAAAAAGAAAACAGAAACTGTTGGCCAAAGTCAACAGCAGCTTTGCTACCTTTTGGCTTTTATGTTGCTGCTGTTGCTGTTGTTGTTGCTGTTGTTGTTGCTGCTGTTGCTGCTGCTTCTGCTAACATTCGCCCATTCATCATCCTCCGCCCATTTGCAGTTGCTGCGGCGGCTTCCGCACACATCGCGTGTTGAGAGCGGCGCACATTTTAACGCCTTTTTAAGTTTTGCCGCCAAACAAGTGCAATTCTCACCACAGCAACAGCAGCAACAGCTAGCAACAACAATTGCAGATACACGAAAACTAATTACAGATTCTAATCGCGTCATATTTTTTCCTTCAGTTAGCTGCGTTTCGTGCGCGCGTCCCATCAATATTTTTTTTTTGCATGGCCCTTTGTGCGCCCAACACACACACACACACACACATACATATTATACCTCCTTTTTTTTTTGTTGTTCGTTTGGGCTTTCTTTGACCGTTCCCTATTTGTTATTATTATTATTTATGTGTTTGTTTTTTTTCTTCTTCTGTTTTGTTGACTAGTGCAACGGAAATGGCTGTGGACGCGGAAGTGAATTGTTAGGCGCCTTCGACTCAGGCTCCAAGATGAATGGGCTCCAAGCTTGAAAGAGGAAGAAGAGTGAGAGATCCGCAAGAAGCTGCAAAAAAGAGAAGTGCAAACTTCTCGTTCAATTTGCTGGCATTTTGAAGAAAGCATTTCAAGTGCCTCCGTTCCAATGGAGCGCCAAGTTTATATTGTTACAACTAAAGAGTTGAGAAATAACTTGGCCAGCAGGAAACAGTAACATTGCTGCAACAAAAAAAGGTGTAAGTCAAAGAGATTGAAACTATGCCTCGAATGGCATTTGGAAGGAACTTTGCTTTCGACAAACTACAAAAAATACTTGAGCTGGCATTTGGAAGGGAACTTAGCTTTTGACAAAAACTACAAAAGTACTTGAAATGCTATTTGAAAGGAACTATAAGGAAAATATTTGAGAAATCATAATATTATTGATAAAAATAAATAAAAAATGTAGAGAGATGTTTACATAATCTATTTTCCACTTAAATTAGGGATTTATCTAAAAAAGAATTATTTTGTTATATATTTAAGAACACGAGATATGATTTGAATAGTTTCTTTTCTTCTGTAAACAACTTGAGAAATAATAATGTTATTTATTTTCAACGTGATCAGCGGAATTCCATAATTGTTCCCCTTTTTATCTACAGTGAAAAGCTTTGATAAAGCACAGCTAACTTGGACGGGTATTACCTTTAACCGTTACATTTTTATTTTTTTTTAACTTTTTGTTTTATGTCTTTTACAGATCTATAAATGAAGCATCTAAAACTGAAAGGCTGACATTCGAGCGAGATCAAACGAAGTACATAACTAAAATTTCTTTAAATATTTTAAAATATATATAGCTTATATAAATATAAATAAAAATATAAGGTAGTGCTAGTAAATAAATTGAAGACTGTTTTGCCGGCGCTGAAATTCGTACTTGAACTCCTAAACGTACACCTCGAAAAAAAAATGGGTATCGCCTGCCGGCTAGCAAATTTCTACGAAATTCCGGCACAGGCCAAAGCCGCTGCCGCAGCCGCAGTCGCAGTTGCGGCGAGAGGACAACGTCAAGCCGAAGGCACGGCAAAAACTCATAACTCAAAACGGCAACAGCTGTTTTTTCTGAGCAGCAGCTGAAATGAAAATGCAGCGAAACACCCTGTACGGCCCACAAATACCACTCTCACACTAACACACATGCACACACACACACATGCACAGTGAGAGACAGGCAAGCGTAACGCGTGGCTGCCGATTGGGTAACGCCCACTTTTTTGAGTGACTTCAGCGCTCTTTCGAGTGGCTTTTTTGAGTGGGGTTTGAAAGAGCGCAGACGCAGAGCATAAAAACAAAGCACTAAAAAAAAACTAAATGAAAATAAAAATAACTGGCGCACGTTGTTGGTCATAAAAGAAACAAAACCAACAGCAACAAGCGATGTTTCATTTTTTTTATGGCTTTCAAAACAAAATGGCAACCATGAGCAGAAGCAACAAAAACAACAACTTCGCCGAAAGCTAAAAAGCAAAATGTGTTCAGCTATGCGCCCGCTATCTATAAAAGCTGCGTCGACGCCAACATCGACGCCAACATCGACGTCAACGTTGACGTTGACGTTGACATCGCGAACGTTTGTTTAACTTTTATGCGACAGCTTCAACTTTTCAAGTGCCACACACACACATGCTCTTAAATATATGTATATGTGTGTATATGTCACTACTCGAACATCCTGTCAGAGGCCGTAGAAAATATTTATGCAAGTCAAGCGCCGAGCATTTATGAACTGTCAAACATTCTCAACGCAATTCCAATGATTTTGATACTTTAACATTTTCGGAAAATGGCAGCCAAGTGGCGGATGAGTGCAGACGGGGCAACGGGGCACACACACACACACACACACACACACACATACAGATGCACGTGCCGCACACACACAGAGAGAGACACAGATGGACTCGCATTGGCGTCAAATTGGCGGTGTTAGTGCATATGTGGGTGTTTTCCATGTGGCGAGTGCTCGAGTGGAGCTCCTCTGCAGCTGTGGATAAAGAAAGAGGAGGGGGAGAAGGCAAATGTTGCCCCTTGTGTGTGTGTGGCATAAATGTTGCACGCGGCGTATGAGCAATTTTCAAGTTGTTGCGAGCCTTAAATTGACATAGTAAAGAGTTGTGAGCCAACTTTAAAATGGCGAATTTGCGCAGGTGTCGGCAGAGAAATCGATTGGAAGCTCAACAAAAAACGTGAGTTGGGTGAAATTGAAAATGGGAGTGTTGTTAAAGCTATGGAAAATTCAATTTCCATCAAGCTTAGGATAATTACGCGCCCTATACTTGAGTTATATTTAAGCTACATAGCTTTTCTTTACTTTTCTTGGAGGTTCTGTCTAACCACAAAATATTATTATTTGGATTTTTAAGAATAATTAAAAAATATGTATCCTAAAACTTTATTATTAATACTCTCAAATGAAAAAAAATTATTCTTAGTTAAAACACAAGATAAACCACGAAAAAACAAACCCAATTCGCTTAAAAATCGGTTTATTTATGCAAATACATGGTCGAGGGAAGTTGAAACAATAGATTATGGCATAATTTTTGAGAAAATTTTTGAACTAAAAATTATGTCTTTAATTTCGTATATAGAATTAAACAACACGCCAAATCAAAATCCATTTAGTTTTAGTAAAATTATGGCCGACATAATTTTGGACGTATGCCTAAAAAAGATTTACATTTACATGATTTTTGTAAAATGTAAAATTAAACTAGAGAATCTAGGCAAAGTTAGGGCCAAAACAATTTTGACCCATTTTCATATTGGTTCTTTAGTATTTTTGACATATTTGTGAGCACAATTTTAACAAAAATTAAATTAAATGCAGAAATGAAAATAATGCCAAAATATAATTAAAAACTTCATCCGTTTGAAGTAAATTAAATTCGTTTTGGCAAAGTTATGGCAATGAAAAGTTTTGATCTTTGCTGACATGTGTTTTTTTCTTTGTTGGGAATTAGTTTTGGCAATACTAACAGTTATAAAAGAGAGTTAAACAAGCAATCCATAAACTCTAGATTTTCTCACAGGCCAATAAAAATTCCTAGAAATATGCTCGCAGGTCCTTCAAAACAAAGTCGAAAGTAATCAGAGGCGCTACACTTGATCGCACCGAGAACAGTGTAACTGGCAGTCTATAAACCCCCCTCACGAAATGCAAACATTGTGCAGTCATAAAGCCAATATGCGACTTCATTAGAAGTAAACCGAGTTCAAAGATGAGAATCGAGTTTTTTGGTAACAAAAAAAGGTAGCGCCGCCTTCGGTTTCAGGCCAGGCGCTAAGTGTTAGGTGTGAAAATGCTCAAAGATTTCCATGAAAAACTGCCCTCCTCTGTACTTTAATTGTATTTGTAATTTTCATGAATTTTACGACGCTTTGTACAACTTTTAAATCAAATATGGCGCCGCTTGCAGTCGAAAAAAAAGTTGCTTAACATATTTATTTTTTTATTACAAATTTTTTTCTTATTGGGGGTAGCCAGAAACAAAAGGCAGCCGTTGCTCATTTGCATGAGGGCGGGGCTGGCGTAGAGAAGGGGGAGAGGTGGGGGGAGCAGAGCAGACCTGCACACTAACAGGATATGGCAGTGAAGCACCAATAATCCTTTTAATAAATATGATATCGCAAAGGACCAAAAAAGCCACAGCGGCTCCGGCGATGCCTTTCCAGCTTTTCCGTCCCCCCCCCCCCCTCGACCATCCCCCGCGCTGGCTGCTGTGTGTGTTGGCATCATTTGCATTTTATGCAAATTTCCGAGCACAGACGAACGTTCCAAAGGATACACAGCTCACAGTGGCAACGGAGGCAGCAAGGACACAACCGTAGATAGGAGGCAGTTGCCTCTACTCTCCACAAAGCGAATATGTAAATGAAAAGTACTGATGTTTTTTAAAAGCTTCCAAAAATAAACAACATAAAAATGCACAAAATACGAATGGAAAATGGTAAAATTCACAAAATGCATATTTACTCTTTGTTATAGACGATGTTGAAGTTGGGGTAAGGACGTTTCCCTATGCGATTGGAGATCCCTAAAAAAAGGAGACGACTTTCTGGCAATATCTGAGTAAGTTTTTCTTAAAAGAAAATAAGGTCTATGCATTGGTAGACTTTTATTCAAACAAATTAATCTATTAAACTATCTCACAAGTAGATAAAATTAGGTTTTCTGTTTAAATGTAATAAATGTTTGTATGTTACAATTTTTTAAATGAAATTTTTAAATAATTTCCTAAGATTTCAAGGCTTTATTTGTGATAAAAACAAAAATGGGAATATCGTGTATAATATATTAGTACTTTAATTTAAATAATTACCTTACTTTAATATAAATATTTACCTTTAATAACGTTTTTTTTTCTAACTTCTTAATTAAAACCATTTTATAGACATAAATTAAATATAAATAAAAATAAATATAGAGCATGTACAATTCGTATTTAAAAAAAATTGTGTTTGCTTTGTTTTTTGCTTGTTTGTTGGAAAATATTGTCGAATATTTTCGACAGGCGAAGGCATCGCAAGTACACACACAAATGCACACACACACAAACACACACTTACTCTCTCACATATGTTAACGCAAACACACATGCTGATAAAAATGAAATAAGCAGAAAAAGAAGGCAACAACTTTATGCACATATTTACATGCAAATTGTTTGCTTTAAAATATGCATAAACTTTTCTTTTCTTTTTTTTTTTTTTTATTTTTCGGTAAATACGAATGGTAAACGGAAATAAAAAATCAAAAGTCGCCAAACTCGAGAAAAGTTTGCAGCTCTCATATATTTTCCCGATTTCCGGTAAGCTAAGCGTGGGCGTGGCCCTGGCACTTAAATAATTAGAAAGCCACCCCACCCAGACTCGAACCACCTGCAAGGGTAACCGCAATCAAAGGCCATTGATCCTTTGGGCAATAATAAATTTGTATTTGTTGTTGTGTCGCCTAATCATTAACAACAATTGCCGCAATTTGCCGCAATGATTATCAGATGCAAACAAATATGCAAAAATTGATAAAATTCATGACAAAAAAAAAACCGAAAGTGCAAAAGGGCGTAAACATTGAAAATAAAACTAAACCCGATCCCCCGAATATGTTAAGGGTTGAATGCAGCCGCGTGTTAAATTCGATTTGTTAATTTACAAATCCGCAAAACTATTTGACTGAAGGGTGTACCCGGGAGGGAGAGGGGGTGTGGCAGGTGGCAACTGTTGTTGTTGCTGTCTGCTTTGTGGTTTTTCGTCGAGCGGGTGGTTGACTCGAAATTTGTGCAGTTACAAGTTGTTATTATTTATGAGGCAAGTTCTCATGTTTCAATTGGCAGCGACAAAAATATAATTGTGATACATTTCACAATACACAGTTATTTTTTGACCAACAATAAAATCAATTGAAATGTTGGCAAACATGTCAAAATAAATTACAAATGTGTGTGTGTGGGTTGTGTTTACCAGCCGGGTGTGTGTGCCACAGTTTGGGTGTTATGCAAGTGGCAACCACAGAAACCGAATTTTAATTTGCACGCTTGCAGCATTTGTTAGTCAAACTGGTGTCGAGGTGTTGACGGCATCTCAACCCCCTAACTGACAAACTGAATGAACCCCTCGGGATCTAAGCGGCTTACAAAGCGCTCAAAACGTAGACAGGAAACGTTGAAAAACCCAACCCAAGCCCACCCCAAACACGCCCACGAGAATTGCGCAACTTTTACGCCTATTTGCGGGCATAATTAAGTTAAAGCCCAACAAAAGAACAAGCACAAAGCGAGAGGCGAAAAGTCGAGAGGTGCACTTGAGAACAGCATTAACAGAGTTTCATTCTTTTTTTTTCTGTTATTTATTTATAAATTTTTTTTTGGTTCCATTTCCCACAGTTCCAGTTTTGAGTTGGAGCCGTCGTACAGTTACAGTTTCGGCACCTTGCGGACCGCGATCCGAGGGCCGAGTTGCCCCGGGTGAGGTTAACCGATCATAAATCAGCGGGGCACGAGAAAGATCATTAAAAGCGAATCTCGCTATCATAATAAAGAAATCACACGAGAAAACAAACCGAACGGAACGGACTCTCAGTCTCCATCTTAGTCGGGGCCTCTTTATTTGATCGCTCAATCAAAATGATAAATGAAAATTAATATTTCTTAATATTGTTTACAAAGTGAGAATTATACACACGATCATTGCTTTGCATTCCAACAACAACAACGGCAACAACAACAATAACTTCAACAACAACTACAAATGTAAACTAATGTGCAAAGCTTAGGCAACATTTGGTTGTATCATTAAAAAATATAAAGAAAGCTGCTGCGCCAACTCAACGAAACTTAGATACTCTTTCAAATCGTAAAGTAGATCATTAGAAAACTAATTGCTATTAACATTTTTTAGTATAATGTGAGAGTTAAAATAAAACTAAGTCAACTTTTATTTTGTTATCGTTAAACATTTTGTAGATTGTTGAAAATATGTTTCAATTATTTTTTAAAAAAAATTATCAAGCCAATTAGACAATTATTACTAACATTTTAAGAAAGCAACCAGTTTTGTAAAATATTTTAAAAAAAAATTATAAAAAAATTAATATTGAATGAATTTCATTACAACTAAATTATTATTATACAATTTATTGAATGAATGAAAAATACTGAAAGGCTTTGATATAAAATGGTGTCAATAAAAATTTGAGTATTTAAATCATATATAAAATATATATATTCTATATACTTGAATGTAATATTTAATTATGCCTTAGCATTTCTTATGTTTTTAAAGAAATTTCATAACTTTTTACTTTATAAAAGTAAGTATATCCGCAGAGGAAGCATCTGAAAACTAAATTTGGTAATGCGAAACTTACTTAAATGCGGTTTATTCTGCTGGTAAGTGTACAAGTTTGGACTATAATAAAAATTACATTTGCACAAGAATACAAATATATTTTTTGTTTTTTTTTTTTGTGTATGTTTCCCATTTATGGGAAAGGCGCTGCGGTCAATATTTCATTGCGTGGCCATTGTTTGATAAGAATTATTGCAAGAAATCAATCACGAGGTTAAGTGGATCTCGCGGAGCGCTCGTGAAATGTGACGGAGCATGCATCAAGCGACACGCAAAGGGCAGCGAAGTGGTCAAAAGAAAACCCAAAAGCCACAAAATGAAAACAAAAACAACAGCCAAAAATATTTAACTAAACAACATGAGCAGCAGCAGCAGCAGCAACAACAACAACTGTGGCAACATTCATCAACATCAAAAACAAACAAAAAGGCGCGAGTCAAAGCCAACAAACAAATAAACAGTGAAAGAGAAACGCAGAGAGAAGGAGTGAGTGAGAGAGAGAGAGAGAGAGAGAGACGAAAGACGCTGCTTAAGTGCAAGTGTGAAAGAAAGAGAGCTGCCGGCGCGGACCTCGGCCAGTGCCCCAACCCCAACCCCCCGACCAAGTCAGCAATTTATTGCGGCTAGTTGAGACGTCTCAAAGTTGGCTATGTCGGTTGGCCGGGCTGAGTTTTGATGGTTGATGGTTTCTGGTTGTCGGGCTGTCGGTTGTCGGGCTGTCGGTTCTTGGTGGATGCCCCCGTTGACTTTGACGCCGCTTTTGGCGGTTGTCGCGGTTTTGGCTCTGAGTTATTGCCGCGCACTTTGGCCGATTAATTGACTTATGAGCAGGTTGCCCAGATGGGATCGGTTCGAGTTCCTATGGCTTAGAAAGCTATGGGGTTCCAATTAGGAAAAGATCCCATCTCTTTAAGCAGCTGCGCATTCCAAAACATCTCTGTGATACTAGATCTGTAAAATATCTAATAAATATTATCATTTATACGTTAAATAAAAGAAAATGAGCTAAAAAATTAAAAATATATTTTGCACGTTTTCTATTAAACTAAAAAAAAACTGCAAACTTTTACAAAATTCAATTTATATATAAATTTCTTAATTTAAAATTTATGTTCATATTTTGAGTAAGCAAACAGTTTTTTTTTCTGCTTTGTCCAAATCCGAAAAAAAAATCTGAAATACATTTTATACAAACAGTCAATTTTTAAATACATAATATTAATACCAATATCAAAATTTTTTATATAATTTCAGTCTTGATGACTCAAATTTAATTTTAGAATACTCATAAAATCGACTTGGAATTTTAAGAAAACAACTGTAAGTACACTATTCCGGTTATACTGAAATAAAGAACATGCATTTTCTGTGAGTGATAAAAATTGCCAAAAAATTACCTTAAAACTGATTTAAAAATTAACCCAATATGTGCATTACTTCCGCTAAAGCACAAACTACCCCAACCTGAAATGGCATTCAAAACTAAACCCATGCCCAACTGGTTTCACCCTAAATGTGGTCTAATAGTGAGTCGGCCTTTAAGCAAATTAGCGACAATGCCACAAAAGTGTTGCTACTCTCGATCCGTATCTGAATCCAAATCCGACTCCGACCCCGACTTCAACTCCGACTTCGACTCCGCTCACGCTTGGACGCAGCGCAGTTCGCCTAATCGTGGCACGTGCCTCGACATACATAATCACAGGGCTGACAACAAATAAAAATAAATACAACAAAAACAGAGAACAGAAAAAGGGTCGTCGTTGTTGGAGAAGAAAAAAAAAGGGGCAGCCACATGCGAATGCGGCACATAAAGATAATCCAATCTTATGCTGCTAATTTTACAACTGGAATAGAAGCGCAAAATAAAATCAAATCTGGAGCGAGTGTGTGTGTGTGTGTGTGTGTGTGGTTAGCTCAGAATTTGGTTTGGGTCTCAATTGGAGTTTTGGACTGAGGCACTTGAACTGTAACTCAAAAACCGCTGTGAAACTTTTTGCTCGAACAAATAAATTCGATTATGTGAGCAGTCGACAACCTCCCTCCCCACCCCCTGTAGGCAGAGGGGCGTGCCTTTTCTGGACTCGAGAGTTGGCGCCACAGGGTGGCGCTATTGTGTTTTCATTTGCAAGCAAAATTTGCCCACGTCCTCCCAACTCCCGCCCCCCGCTGCTCGAAAAAGCTGGCTAATTCTAATTCGTTTATTAAGTTCGCTTTGCATAGTTGAGGAGCGCTGGCATAAAATATGAAAATTCAATAAGTTGCAACACCGCCACGCAGCTGCCACTTGCCGCTTAATTGTGCGTCCACGCACCTGTTGGGGTGGCAGCGCCACCAGCACGTGCAACTGCCACAGGCGGCGGCAGCGGCAGCGGCAGCGACGCACGCACGAGCTGCATTCGCAAGTGGGCGTGCATAATTTATGCTAATTTGCCTGAGAAAGCCGGCAACAGCAGCAACACAACTTGGCTGCAACAACTACAAGTGCACACATAAACACACACAGTGAGGCTGAAAAATATAGCAACACTTCGAACCACATTATTGTTAAAAATTATACATTTAATCTCTTCATTTTGAATTTTCTTGACTAGAGATAGCTTGGAAAGCCTAAAATTTTTGTTTTTATTTTTTAAAAACAAGACTTTTTACACACTCTCTAAAAACAAGTAAGAACAAGCATAGTTTTTAATTATCTATAACTAAAAATTTAAAATTTTAATTTTAATTAACTAATAATTTAATGCTACATATTCTCCATAAGGCAGCGGTGCCTTGTAAAACAATAAAATATATAATTAAAAACAAATAAGTAAAAACATTCCTATCGAAAAAAACACAAGTTTTCAAGTTTTCGTTTGTTTCTAAATTGTTCTCCATTACTGTACACACACATACACATTTATATGTGTGTCTGTGTGCGTGCACTTGCAACCAAGTCAGCCAGCTAATGAGCATTAACGGCATCATGAAATAAATATGAAATGCAAATGTTGCAGTCAAAAGATGTTGCAAAAAATATCAAAATATGAATAAAGCAAGCTTTTCCCTATGCAAGAGAAATTTGTAGTAGTACTTACACAAATTATTATTCACTTTGTATGTAAAGCCTTTAAAAAATTAGTTTAAGCTTTTTTGCGAATATTAACTTTGAATTCAATTTTACAAGCATGTGGGAAATGCATTTGTCTGAACCGAAGAATTATCTTAGAAGAATTCTCTTAGAAGAGTTAACGAAATCTTAGCATAAGATCATAGTATCTCCAGGCTTAAATAATATAAATCGAAAAATTGTACTTAGTAAAAAAAGTCAATATTCAGAACAGAATGGAGAAGTAAAATTTTTCTTGAATGAATTGTTTAATTAATTATATTATTCATAAATCTGATTTACGGCTAAAGAGAATGAAATAGAGAAATATACAGATTTGTGGGATAAGTTGATTAAATAATTAAACTTGAGCTAGCAGCTTCTTTTTGATTTTTTTCTCAAATAGAAAGAATGCCAATAAAATACATAAACAAGACAAATAACATTATATTCGGTTTAAAAAAAATTTAATTTAATTTTAAAACAAAAATTTCAACATTTTGGTAATGTTTGACATATAATAAATAAAAGTTAGAAAGATAGTATTTTATCAATATATTAAAAATATGTTACAGGAAGAATTTTTATAGAAATTTAGTGTTTATTTAAATTTAAATTTAGCTGCTTATGCCGATCATATTTACCTCCTTTATATACTGGCACAGCAATATGATATCCTTCCGAGCCACTTTCTACCTGTTAACTTGGCACACACACACTTTTTGTGTCTGCCGTGGACCATTTCATAGTTACAGGGCAGAACAAATAACGGTGCTTCACGCTTCATGCTCCGTCTCCTTTTCTGTCTGCCAATTGGCAACAACATCATAATTATTAGTACATCTGTGACTGGACAATCAACCCAAAGTGATTAAAGTTAATTTTTAGGTGTTGTATTTTTTTGTTTTTTATTTTTTGGCAATTAAAATATCATTGTGCGGGTCGTGCACTTCATTAAATGTCAATTTGTTGACGTTCATTGACGACCCTAATAACTTCATTAGGTGTTTTGAGCTTCTATAGAAAAACAAAATAAGAAAAAGAAAAAAGGGTTGACACAATTTTCCAGTTTTTTCAAAAAAAAAATAAAGTGTAAAATTTATTTGGAAGAGAATTTGTTTAATAACCCGCATAAGAGAGAAACCCGTAGAAACTTAAGGTTAATGCTAGGAATTAAGAGCGGGGGCAATCTATAAATCTTCTTCTTTAAAATGCAGTTGTGAAAATTTTTCTCAAACTTGTCGCAAAAAGTTGCTGTTGATTTTTTATGAATATTTCCGGTTGGCAGAAACACGAATTTTCCCATTTGCCATTTTCTTCCCTTTTTGGCATTATGCACACTGCAGTGATTTCACAAAAGATACGAGATACAGATACAGACTATAAAAAAATATATATATATGTATATGTAAAATGGAAGAGAAAGCATAAACCCAAAAGTACAGAGAAAACTTTGCTGCTTTGTAGAAAATTCATAAAACTTCCGCTTGGTCAGATTGGGGGCGCTTGTGGGCGTGGCTGTGTTGGGTCAGTTTGCACAGCGGAGGTGGGCGGGGGTTGGAGTTCAGGAGCTGTTGCCTGTGCAAACAACAAAATGGCGCATTTTAAAGCCCCCCAAAGAAAAACGAAACTCAAGAGCTGAGCATGAAAATTTTATACCATGCTAAGCAGCGCAGAAATTCTTTTCCTTTTACTTTATAGAAAAGTTGGCGCCCGTCGCCATTTTTTGTTTTTGTTTTTTTTTTACTTGAGCTTTTACTTTGGTTTTGTTTCTATGCCGTCTCTTTTGCACCGTTGGGGGTTGTGCGTGCGCCGCCCTTGCGTGGCATCGCTCCGGGGTGGTGGGGGGCGTGGCAGGGTGGTTTGCTGCGAGCAAAAATAAACAAAAATCAAAGTTGCAAATAAGAAGAAACTACAAAGTAAGTTAACATAAAAAGTTCGACGCCTTCGCCTTGTTTTTCCCAAGTTTGCCAAGACCCGGGAGGGGTGGCTGGGTTTTCAAATTGGGGATTCGGCATACTTAGCTATCCCTCCTCCACCTCCCTGCCAAAACCGAGAGCCTGGCACAAAAGGGGATTCACACAAAAGATTTTGTCGAGCACTTTTGGGCAACAAAAGCCGGAAACAGTCCGGGCAGAAGCAGCAGCAGCAGCAGCAGAGAGAAGCAGGGCAGATTCAACGACATCCTCTCAAGTGCTTCCTCACTCGTGGCTCCTTCTCAGCATGCAGCCGGCGATGTGGCCGCGCAGCCAAGCGCAAGGACGACAAGAACGACAACGTCGATGACAACGTCGACGACTTGGCTGCCGCCTCCTTGGCCATGCTGATCACGTCTATTTATTGTGCACATAATATGGGCGCACAGCGCTCATCCTTGTCGCCGTCGTCGTCTCCATACTTTTCGACTGCTCCTCCGGCTACGTGCGACGCATGCATCGCTGGACACGGCTCCGCTGAGTCCTCTCTCTCTCTATCTACTGGCTCTTTTTTTTTGTGTGTGTTTTTTTCCTATTCCTGCTCCTGTGCTGAAATTCAATTATCGTGAATGCGAATTTTTGCCCGATTCCAAATCCGATTCCGCTTCGCATGTTTTGTTTCAGCATCGAAGACTCGACGAACTTTCAGCGTATCAGCATTTTATTTGCTGTTGATTTATGCAATGTCCCTGCCACCCACCCACTCCGGCCCACCCCTCCCCTCAACATAAAGGCGTCCCTTGGCAGTCGCCCCACCCTTCCCCCACACCCCCTCGCTGTTCACTCAAACAATCGCTGCTGCTGCCAGCACTGTTGAATATTTGCCAAGTATGCTGATTGAATTTTTTCCAGTTGACTAAATGATATCAAGGATATTTGCCAAAGCAGCGCTCTGAGCCGCCTCCTGGGCCGTCACGCTTTTAAAGGTGCCTTCAGGTTTTCGTCTTTCGTTCAGTTCAGTTTTGGTTACAGTGGCCGCACAGTTGAATTGGACAAAAAAACACCTCAACTTAAATGCAGCTGTGAGTCGGCATTTGCTTTCCAAGATCCAAGTGCGGATCGCTCTTCTACGCGATTTTCATGAATTCAAGTAGTGCATGAATGCTTTTGGTATTATTTTTAGTAAGTGTGTTTATAGTTAATCTATTGTAGCCTTAAACTAACTATCTCGTAGTAAATCTCTTCAGTTAACTATTATTAAACGTTTATTCTCACTCTCTCTCGCTCCCTCTCTCTATATCTTTCTAGCTCTATCTCTATCTCTTTCTTTCTTTACGCCTACCTCTACTTGTAGCTCGCTCTATCTGATTTTCTTTTTTATTCATATTCTCACTCTTATTTTCTCTGGCTTTCTTTTTCTGTGTTGATTTACCCTCTTTCGCTCTAATTTTTTTGTCAATCTCTCCCTTTCACCCTTCCTTTTTTTTCTCTTTTTCTCTGTGCCTTTATCCCTCTCTCTCTATCTATCTTTCTTTCTCTGTCTCTCTTCCTCTCTATGTTGTTCTTTTTTCTCTTAACCGCTTTCCTTTCTCCCACTTCCTCTCGTTTTTTGTAACATCCTTTTTTTTCTATCTCACCATGATCGCCTTTCTATGCGATTTTCAAAATTCCAGTTAATAAATATAATATAAATATGTTGGCAGAACACTCTGGATTAGGACTAGTAAGTTCTTTCTTATCAATTTATAACTAAATTTACATTTTAAAATTTATTCTCTGAAATAATACTCTAGATTATTATAATTATGCTCTGGCTATATATAAGGAGAACATAACTGACATCATCATTCCAGCTCAAAATTTCAGATATTTGTTGTATGTAGGACATCCCACATTTGGAGACATCAATTAAATTGCAATTTGTTGCTCATTCACCCACAAAGGACATGTTGCCGCTCTGGCAATCTGCGAACTAGGCATTATCCTGACAGTTTGTCGACGATGATACGCCAAACGAGGAGCACAGTCCAGAGACGGGACGGATCTGGAAAAGGCATAAATGCCGCATGCAGCGCTGTATTATCAATTTCCAATATTTAGACAGGCAACTACTAATAAACACGTTTGTTCAACGCAAATACATGTGAGCAATTATCCTGGCTATCCTGGCCAAGTTCATGTCTGGACTGGGGGAGGTAATTAACACTTTGTGCCGTGGAGCAAATCGAGCGGGTTAAACTTTGGAGCACACAACTCGGGGCATCATCGAATGCAATAATTAATATGCCCAACGTGCTGCAGTGTCCTGTGTCCTGGAAACAGCCACAACTCCTGGATATTCTGGCTATGGTACTCCTGCGGGTGGCAAACGCAGTTGGTTGGCGGGGTGCCATAAAAGGCGTTAAATTGACACAATTGAACACACCCTTGAGATTTGTGTGTGAACGCCGTTCGAGGGTTTTCACGTTGACTGTTTGTTTTGTTGTTGTTGTTGTTTTTGCTGTGCCTCGAGTGGGGGGCGAGTGCGTTTAATCGGAAATGCTAACATCTTCATCATTGCGCATAATGGCGCCAACGTTGAAAAACTGACAAGTGCCCAAAAATCGCGTCCTGCTCACCTGCCCCCCATTCATCTCCAATAATCCGTATGCTCGATGCCGCATCCCAAAAATCATTTTCGGCTGCTGCTGCGTTGTTTGGCCCATGCAAATACGTATGTGTAACAATTGATATTTTGGGTAAATATGTGGAAGCATCCACAACGTGACATGGTTAATGTCGGCCCTCACAATTTACACGCGCCCTGCTTTTGGTTAGAGACGTTGCGCATCAGCCCTAATTGATATAGCCTGGCCTGAACATGAGCATTGGCAAGCAGTTGCTGCGGGACAGAAGATATCACGAGTACAAACAAAGGCCTGTTTTGTAATCGAGATAATCTCGATGACTTGCCTCAGGTATTTGGTTAGATTGTTATCCCAAGAATATAAGGAAAGTTTTGAGAGTTCAAAATATTTTAATAACTCAATCATAACTGAACCGATTTCCATGGCATTCTGGTCAAGATTTTTTATTTACATCGATTCTACATTTAAAATCAATGCATTTCAAAATAAATATATTTTTTGATATTTTTGGAAAAATATCATGTATTCCCCCCTTACTCATTTTTCAAAAAAAAAAAAATGTTTCAAAATTTAAAATTGCGAGTTTACATTTCTAATCGATTTTGCTGGCAAAAAATAGTATAAAAAACAACATTAAACATGGTTCTGAGAGGGTCAAATTTTTGGTCAAAAAACATGCCAAAATTGAGAAAAATTTTGACATGTAAAGCCCTCGGAACCATGGGGGCGATATTTGAAACATTCATAACTTTGGCGAAACTGGACCGATTTTCATACTTGATGGCATTTTGGTCATGATTTTTTATCAAGATTGGTTCTGCATTCAAAATCAATGCAATTTAAGAAAAAAATTTTTTTTTTACTTTTTTGCAAAAAAAAAGCATGTACCATGTGTATTTTTAAAAAAATTTTTTTTAAAATTGCGAGTTTGCAAAATTTGGACATGTACAGCTCTCGGACACATAGGTCATAGGTCATATTTGAAATACCTATAAATTTGTCAAAACTAAACCGATTTTCATGTTTAATGGCATTTTGGTCATGATTTTTCATTTACATGGATTCCACAACTTAAATCCATGCATTTCCAAAAAAAAAATTTTTTTTATATTATTGGAAAAAATTACTTATGAGTAAGGGGTCACCTTACTCATTTTCAAAAAAATTTTTTTTTTCAAAATATCGAAAATTTTTGCCCGCGCCAACTCCTGTTCACGAAAATTGAAAAAAATATATATCTGCCACAGTTTTAATGATAGTCACTCCAGTAAAGTTCTCGGAAAGTTTGCCGTAACCGATTTTCAAGTTTGATGCCATTTTGATTAATCTTTTGAATTAAAAAATAAATATTAAAATAATAAATAAATATAAACAATATTTTAATAATTTTTTTTTTTAATTTTTTTGCTAATACAAATAGACTACGCTTTTATAAATCTGAATTGATCCTAGTTCTTAATTCACAATTTTCTATCCAATTAACACAGCTAATAATATCGAATAGCTGAAGCTATTTTGCGATACTTCAGTTTAAGCTTACGCTCCACTGATTTTATCCACTCGGATTTATCTGGCTACCATATCTGTTTCAATTTCTGCCTCTAAGCACGACTGTCAAAACAGGCAAACAAATTGTGCAAATAAGTCGAGAAAATGTTATTTATGCCCAGGCAATTTCAGTGATTAAATAACCCGGCAAAACGAGACTACCAGAGAATCGAATTACAAATAGTTAAATGACATGAAAGTGCGACTAGCTGTGGCCAATCCGGAGCTAAACTTGGAGCCGGACTTGGAGCTGGAGCTGGAGCTGGAGCTGTCGTGTCAGGCAGCTACGGTGCATATTAATGGCCCGGAGGTGTGCATGCCAATTGTCATGCGCTGAAATGCTTGTTAACAACAGCGATTGCTTTTGGACTCGGCTCCCACTCGTCGAAGTCAAGTTTTCTTTTTTTTTTTTTAATCAAAGTCTGAGCTGCTGCCGTTGCTGTTGCTGCAGCTCCTCCCCCGTGGCAATAACGCCACACATTTGTAATGTTGCTTCTGTTTCGGCCGCTTAAAGTGGCAAGAGTCTGGCTTGGCTTAGAGAAGCATTTTACAAGTTACTTTAAGGCAATCAATTTGTGGCCAAAGCAGCTGGCCGAGATGCGGGCAAAAACCAATCAAAAGAGCGTTGCGAACGCAAATTGAACGCCAAATGGCTGCAAGATGATATTTCAATACTTGAAGAAGCGGCCGAGAACGAAACGGGCCGAGGCCATAAATTATGAACGGGCGACGCCTGCGCGTAGTTGCTTACTTTTTTGCAGTTATGATTATCGCGCCAGGTTCCGCAACTTGAGAGAGAGAGAGAGAGCAGAGAGCAGAGAGCTGGGTGTGTGTGTGCAAACAAATGTAAAAAATTTTTAATTGACTTTTGGATTTGCGCCACCGCCAGTTGCACTTTTTATGGCTCCTCGCGTGCATCCCAGCTTAAAAGTTAATAAAACACGCCCAATGATAACAAGCCGCAAAACCACAACAACAGCGCATATTTTGCCCCTGAGGTCTTCATCATCCTCCACATGATCATCATCATCATCATCATCATCTGCTGTTGGAAACATTGTGAGTGCCTCATTCGCATCATCCTCGCCAGCTCGTAGAAAAACAATCAATTAAGCGTGCAAGTAGCTGACACAGGAGGAGCGCCAGTTGCCAATGGCAATGCCAATGCCACGACTTTGACTCCGTCTCCATCTCTGCCTCCATCTCCGTCTCCGTCTCCATCTCCGCCTCTGAATCTGATTCTCATTCGTATTCGCATTCGGTTTGCCCCTGTGGCCAGCTTCAGCTTCAACTGGCGTTTTATGGCCTGTTTTGGCAAAATTTATGTTACATTTTTATAGTTCAGTGTAAATTGACTTTTAAAATGTAAAATTTATCATAGCAAACAGCGCGTTGCGGTAGGAAGCGCTTTAATTGCTTTATTTTCGGATGTGCCGCCCAACACACACAAAAAAAACACGATCTGGCAACGCTGTCCCAGAAACTTGCGACACAAAAAGCTCGCGAGCGTGGTAAGCTTTTAAGCACAAAAACAACCCCTAAAATGTTTTGTTGCGGGGTAGGAAACTTTGGGATACTCTACTTTTATACATTTTTAAAATATAACTAAATTATTAGAACTTGTAAGTTCTATAGATTAAGAAATTATACAAAATATGGAAATCGAAAGTTTTAGTATGGTGTTCAAATAAATTAATGCAATTTTGGGGTATAAACAGTATGTAGAATAAAACTATATTGTTAAAATGAATTAATTAAGTGTATAGCATATATATAATTTGAAGATGAAATTATATACACAAAATAACAAGAAAATATTTTTGACTTAAAAAACAAACTTTATTCTAAACAATCCCAGAAAAGGGTATACAAATGCACATAGAAAACAAAAACATTGAAAAGCTCTTCAAGTTTTCAAAACAGACCTTGGTTCCGTTTGGACTGTTGTTTTTCTGCAGTGTCGTCTTCAACGGTCGCGTCGAAAGCTTTTGGCCAAGTTAATACGTGGGAGCCGCAAATGAAGCCCCAACCCCTCTCCTCCTCGAGCTTCACTGGCAATTTGGATGACGAAACAGTCGCGAGTTGCAAGCAGCTAAAACGTTGACTCAAAGTAAAGAAAAATCCATAAATTGATTGTGAAAAGTGTAAACAGGAAAAACAACACGCTGATAAAAAGAAAATGCTGCTGCTGTCCACGACCAGGACGGGTGGCAATTGCCGCCTCTGGGACATGCTGATGTCGCCAGTATCGCCGCGCAACCTGCGCACCACAGCGCTCCTGACTAGCATCTACCAACTGGTAAGTGTCCTTAACACTTATGTAAGATATATTCACGAGGTGGGGCGCAGCGCACGGACCGCCGGCACGCAGACGAATCCGCAATCCGGCAACGCCGCAATAGAGTGCAGCCGCCTGCCCCAGATAACAAAAATTACGCACTGGATATGCAAAGCCATACCCCACTGGGCACGCTAGAATCCCGTCAAAGGCGGCAATATAGCGCACGCCCCCGCCCACGAGGAGCGTATGGACGGGCCAGCGGCGCAATGCGTCTGCACTTCTGTTCCAGACATGGGAACGTGCCGAGACGAGCACCCTTTTTAAATTCGAGCGAGCAAACGTGGCGTGTGTTTGGGCGCACAGCGTTAAAACCGTTTGTGAATTATAAGCGCAATTGCTGAAAATATGCGTTTTTAACTCGGCAAGATCAACGGATGTGCACAGGAATTTATCTGAATATTAATAATATTTTAATATTTTTGATTCTCTTCACAGCTGATTGCGCTCTCGATATTGTTCGTGGTGCTGCTCTGCCTCGCGCATGCGGAGCAAATGCGTCATCTGCTCGACCTGGACATATTGGATCAGAAGGATAGCGGTTTCTACAACATGTCACCCTTTCACAATGATATGCGGCTCAAGACCGCCGCCGAACTGGCGGATGCTACCGAAAATGCGCTCTATGTGCTGGCAGGGATTAGCTCCGTTTATGCGCTGAGTACCGTTGCCTTGTTCTTTGGCGTGTTCAAGAATAAGCCAGGCCTGATCATACCCTGGCTGGTGCTTGAGTTCCTCGGCGTGATCGCTGTCGCTGTGGTGATATTCATGCTCAAGGATACGAAATTGCCCATGATATTTGGCGGACAGTGCGCGTATTGTAAGTATAAAAAAATATTGAGGTTATGTTGCGTTTTAAGATCGTTTGGTATTTTCTTCCAGTTATCATTTGCTATACGCTGCTCTGCATGGACGGAGTGAAGTGGTATGTGATGCACAGCTTCTACCAGAGTCTGCGCACAATGAACAAACTGCGAGAGATTGCAACCGTGGCCATACCCTGTCCCGCCCCAGGCGCTGTAAGTACCAATATATACTATTTATTTAGTATATAAAGTTTTTTTTTGTTTTAGATACCCTATCAGTTCCGTCGAGAACACATGTACTTGGGCAGCAATGGCTACAAACATATTCTGACTGAATCGCCAGATGGACAGTGTTAAAAAAAACACTACGATCGAAATATAATCACAGATATCCTCTCCGTAACCTCCCCCCACGCCAACGAACTTCCAGCATCAAAGTGTCTTAAATTATTTTTGGAATTTCATTTACCGTTTAGTTTTCTGGCGTTTTTTGGAACGTGTGTGATATGGGATAAACCACAGATAACTATTTTAGATAGCGAATGCACCGAGAGAGGGTTATATGTAAAGAGACACTATATTCTTATGGCAATATATACACCAGCATAACATAACATAAATCGAACACTAGCAATATTTATTGGTATGCTAGACACACATGCAACTATTTTCAATGTAGTGCTTAAAATTTCCCTTACTCTTCAAACTAAACATTTAGTAGTGGTGAATAGTTTAACTTAATTTAAATAAAGAACATTTAAAAAAAGCTGTTGTCATCCAGGTTTGAACCTTGTAATTCACGTTTTGCAGTTTGATTTGCTAAGCACTGCACCATTGCAGCAAGGCCAAACCGATTGGCTAAGTGTGAATTTTTCTCTGTTTGAAAAAGTGTGACATCTCTTATACATATAGTCATCTCTTTTACTCACACAACAGCGGTGACTAATGGCCGTTAAGTTCAAATTCAAAAAGCAATTAATCAATAAAAATCTCATAAATTGTAATTTCGCCTTCTTTTTTTGCGGCACAAATACTATTTATTTAAAAAAGCTTTAACCAAAATCAGTGAAGGAGCAAAACTTTAAAATTTGGCCATACTATCAAATCATTTACTGCTATTCTATATACTATATAAGTGTGAATTTGTTTGCTTTTCTTTTAGTTTACCTTGACCTATTTCAGCCCTTGCGGCCACGCCCAGATCGGTTGACCGATGTCGTTGTTTTTGTTGTTGCTGCTGCAGTTGTTGTTGCCATCGTGGTGCCCACCAAGGTCATGTCATTGCCCAGACTATCCATCAATAAATCGACGACGGTTACATTTGAGCTGCCGTCGCCGTCGCCGTCGCCCTTGTCCGTCGGAATGCTGATCTGGAACTGCAGCAGCACCACCAAATAGGTGACCATTGTGGTGAGCAGACCCTTGAACAGCGTTCGATTCACATCAAAGAAGCCGCCACAATTGATGTTCGATGGATTCATTTCGGTGGCACGCAAAAACATATTTATCTCCGTCTGGGCATCCGAGTTCATCCAATTCAGTTCGACCATCAACAGTTTCTTTTGGAAATTCGTCCGCACATTAACCGAGGCATAATGGGCCTCATCGCAGATATAAAACAACAGGCCTATGTTCCAGAGTGCCGTTATGGTCAACCCGATATCCTTGATGCCGAATCCCTCCGAGAGCTGCGACAACAAGCCGTAAATCGAGAGCGTAATGATAAAGAACAAATAGAGACTCATAAAGACGAAGGTGTAGCAGAGGGCATTGCCCGTGTCCCGGGTCAGTTTGCTCAGGCGCAGCCACAGGACACGATAGTCGGCCACCATGGCGGCGGGTCCGATGTGCTTCAGTGCCTTCTGAAAGCGCTCGGCCAGGAGATGGGCCGTGGTACTGATCGCCTCGCAGATGATGAACCACCAGGCGCCCAGCATGGCCGTCAGGTTGTCCAGTATGCAGTAGGGCACCACTTGATTGAGATTGAGATCCGACATGGTTATATGGATGATCACCACCGACAGCACCGAGAGTATGGGCAGGACAATGGCAATGTAGAGCGCCCTCTGGCGGAGATTCAGCGGCAAACTGTGACCCGAGATCTGATAGTAGAGCACCTCAAAGTCATCCCAATCGTTGAACAGGCGCGCTATTTTCCGGGCCTCCCACCACAGGATGGGTATGACAATAATTGGCAGGATGTTGACCAGAAACAGATACGCAATCACCGCCTCCTCGAAGGGGCCGCTCAGCGAGCGGACAATGTGGATGCGATTGTTGGCCACATAGCTGACATAGCACTGAAGGAACCGGATGATTAACCTTCGGATTAACCTGCTTTGCAGAAAAACTCACCGAGAGCAGTACAAAGAATACAACCGAGTAGACAAACGCCGGCGAAGTTAGCGAGAATTTAGCGCGTGCGGGACCACGGCGTACAATCGGCAGGACACCGATGATCCGTAGGAACCAATTAACGGGCGCAATGTTGCGATAAAAAACGCTCTAGCAGAACAATTACCCTTTAACAGTATCCGATTAAATTAGTTTCTTAACTTACCGGCGTAAAGTTTAGGTTCTGGGAGTCCGCCGTGCTCACGGAACTGCGTTTTCCATCTTTGGCTGGCGGTTGATAGCCACTGTCCAAGCGCTCAGCTAATCCAATCGAATACTTCCGCACACCGTGCAGATAGGCCTGCGCGTTGCCGTTGTTAATGGGATTGGCATTCAGGAATACCGTGTCCGGTTTTTTGCGTCTATAATAACTGGCCATCGTACTTGAACTGTGACTATTTTCGATTCCTTGGCAGTGTCTTGGTCTCAGACATGGTCATTAAAAATGCATTTAACCTCGCCTTCTATTTGTTTCGTTCTGTTTGCATTGCATGAACAACTTGAGTTTCCTGTTGATTTCGTTTGTTTGTCTTGTGCATGCATTAACCTTAACCATACTGCCCCAATTTCAAATTGGTGTCAATGGCGCGTACTTTCGAAATGTGGTCGTTTAATAACACTAAAACAGATATTGGGTTTTGTAAGTCTATCGAAAAGCTGGCTTTGTATATCATACGTATTAATTGTTTGTAAGAATTTAGCATCGCAATAGAATTTAATCAAAATTAAAGAACGGCTAACCATTATTATTATCTTATTAATTATACTATCAGCAGCTGAAACGAATCTGCTGCTTTTTGTGACAGTGACTCAGTGTTAGCTAAAAATACCATCGATATTAGGCACTTCGACCAATTATCGATAGGCTGTCATTGGCGCATCGCTATATTTCTAGAATTTGCAGAAGAAAGCCGTAAAAAAATTATAAAAAAATTCAATAGTCAAAATGGTCGATTATAGCAAGTGGAAAAACATAGAGGTGCGTATTTATTAAATAGGGTAAAATCGCTCGGATGTGCAAGGTTTGATTTCTGCACAGATCTCGGATGATGAGGACGAAACACACCCAAACATCGACACGCCTTCGCTGTTCCGCTGGCGGCACCAGGCGCGCGTCGAACGCATGGCCGAGAGCGAAAAGGAGAAGGAGGAGCTGAAGATAAAGCGACAGAGTTGTCAGGCGCGCCTGATGGATGTTAAGGAGCGCATCGCCAAGAAGGAGGACGACGAGAAGGCGCTCAAGGTGAGTTCAAACGACAACAAGCGCAACAAGCTGTTATCAATTGTTAATAACTTATTATCGCAGAAAGAACTGGAAAAAATCGAGAACGAGAGCAAAGAACTCGACCGTCAGGAAAGCGAAATGCTGAAGAAAGAGAAGAAGACACCGTGGAATGTGGACACAATTAGCAAGCCGGGCTTTGAGAAGACCGTTATCAACAAGAAGCCGGCGCGCAAAGCGGACGAGAACTTGACCGAGGAGGAACGCGAGCAGCGCATGAAACAGTTCGTTAAGGCTAACGAGAAACTGTGCAAGGAGTACGGCATGTTGCGCAAATATGATGACTCGAAGCGTTTCCTGCAAAATCATCTGGATCTTGTGTGCGAGGAGACGGCGAACTATTTGGTCATCTGGTCAATCAATCTGGAAATGGAGGAGAAGAGCGAGCTGATGGCTCATGTGGCGCATCAATGCATCTGCATGCAGTACATCCTGGAGCTAGCCAAACAGTTGGATGTGGATCCGCGCGCCTGCGTCAGCTCATTCTTCTCCAAGATTCAGCAATGTGTGCCCGAGTACCGTCAGCAGTTCGAGAGCGAAATCGAGGGATTCAAGGGACGCATCAAGAAGAGGGCACAGGAGAAGTTAAAGGAAGCTGCCGAACAGCTGGAAGAGGAGGAGAGACAGGAGCGCTTGGGACCTGGTGGCCTCGATCCTGCCGATGTCTTTGAATCCCTGCCCGATGTGAGTTCAAAAACAAATACAACTGTAACAAATCAGAAACATATTTAACTTGATTACAGGAACTGAAAGCTTGCTTCGAGTCGCGCGACATTGAGCTGCTGCAGAAAACCATAGCAACCATGCCAGTGGATCAGGCCAAGTATCACATGAAGCGTTGCATTGATTCCGGTCTCTGGGTGCCAAATGCCGCCGATGTGAACTTGGGCGGCGATGAGACCGAGGCCAAGGCCGACGACGCTGCAGCGACGGAGAAGGAGAAAGCCAAGAGTAGCGGAACCGGCAAGGACGAACCCATTTATTCTGGCGTCAGCACCGAGGACGTTGACTGATATCCTCCAGCGCTGATATTGAATGTTACACCATAAGTTTATTCTTAATGACACCTGCCCATAAATTTGTTCATCAAGCATTTCACGTTATGTTCAGCTTGTATATAATTTGAGGAAACCAAACTAAAATTCTCAGTTAACTGGGCTTGAGCTTTCAATTCCAATCAAGCTATCAACGTACATATATATATATATACTCTGATAATTAAAAAAAAGTTTAGTTTTATTTTGTCGTCGAAATGAACCGACCCGAGTTGGACTACTACGCTGTGTTGGATATGCCGCGCAACGCCAGCAAGGAGCAGATCACGCTGGCCTATCGCCGCCTGGCGGTGCGTCTCTGCCCGCATCGAGATATGAAATATGAGCAGGACTTTGTGCCGCTGGCCCAGGAGGGCAAGCTGACGCACCTGTCGCCCATGGGCAATGCCAAACAGTGGGCCCTCATCAACATGGCCTTCGATGTGCTGGGCAACGAGCTGTATCGTGCCATCTACGATCGCTATGGCGAGGCGGGTCTCTTCGAGGGCGTGATGCTGCCCAACGGCTACTTTCCGCCGTATCAGTATCATGGCGATCACATGAAGGTCTACGAGGAGGTCTTCGCCAGCTACTCGCCGTATGCGAATGTCATCGATGCCGTCACCAATCCGCCCAGCTTGTATGCCACTAGGGAGAATGGGATTGGCGTGCGTCACAAGGATGCCAACACAGAGCGCGTCATCCATTTGTCGTTGGAGGAGGTGCGCACGGGCTGTGTGAAGCTGATGCACGTCTGGCGTCAGGAGATTGTCGACCTGAAAGAGTCGCGGCTGGAGAAGCGCAAGCACACACTCAAGCTGATCATCCAGCCGGGCACCACGGCCGGCACACGCTACTGCTTCAAGGAGGAGGGTGATCGCTATCCAACGACCATACCTGGCGACATCATCTTCATAGTTGCCGACAAGCCGCATCCGACGTTTGAGCGCCGGAACATGCACGATCTGGTCTATCGCTACAACATCAATCTGGCCCAGGCCTACACTGGGTTCACCTTTTACGTGACAACCCTGGACAAGCGTCAGCTGAAAATCGTCATCACGGATGTCGTGTATCCGGGCTATACGAAGATTGTGCCACTCGAGGGATTGCCCAAGTGCCGCAATTTGGATGCGTTGAATGCTATTAAGAACGCTAACAAGCGAATCGAAGAGTTTGGCGATCTAATTATTGAGTTCACTTGTAAATAGCTTTCCAAAAAAACAAATTGAATTGCGTCTAACGGTTTTTCTTTGCAGACATATTTCCCAAATATTTGACACCACAAATGAAGACATTGACACGGGAGTTCTACAAGGAGTTCCGTAAGTTGGAGCAGGAATTGGAGGATGAAGAGGCAAGGCATATGCAGTGAATAATTATATTCAATTTGATTTGTTGTGCAAATAAAAATTGAATGTGGCCTAAAAGGCAATTAATCGTTGTGCATCGAACGTGAGATATCGGTATTTAATTGACAAAGTATCGATATATCGATAGTGCATTCATTTTTACGAACAGCTAAAACAGCATAATTAAAAAACAGCAACGAAAAAACAACAAAGAATAATTATTTGTGCTAAACACAAAACACACAAATTGAATATTTATATTGAAAGTGTTTTCGTGAATTTCGCTTAATACTTAAAGCAAACAGACAAGAAATTCAGCGAAGAAAACCAAAGAGCAAGAAATATAGGCCACATAATTGAATTACGGACACCTGACAACCGAGCAGCCAACACGCCCCCCCGCCACACCCCGTTCAGGGCCATAAACGGAAACACGAACGCTACGCTTCAGTGCAAGTGGAGGCTGGCTAGCTGACCGCACCCACAATTAACGGGGCAGCCGAGTGCAACGGTTAAAACGGCATAAAATGCACCTGAGCGCCGATCTTTCCAGTGCCCTCCAGCAGATCGAGGCCGTCAAGAAGGGCATCGATGAGTCCGAGGATGCCAAGCTGCAGATGCAAACGGCGGACAGCTTGAACACCATACTGGGCATCCTGACGGATCCGGTGTTTCGCACCATTGCCCATGTGCAGGAGTCGCTGTTCGAGCTGGGCATCCAGCTGGGCCAGCATCCGTCCATGCTGCCCAACGACTTTGATATCGATGTCTCCGGCAATCTGGTGCTCAGTCTCAATGGCGGCGATGTCATCTACGATTCGTCGGCGCCGGCCAGTCCGGACAAGTCCAGCTCCACGGGCGAGGTGGAGCCGCGGCCGCAGAGCCAAAATTCAAAGTCGGCCGCAGCGGATTTGTATGCCACGGACTATGCTCAGATCCAGGCCATTGAGCTGGTCAACGATGGCACCGGCCTCGGCTTTGGCATTATTGGAGCACGCAACTCGGGCGTCATTGTGAAGACCATACTGCCGGGGGGCGTGGCGGATCGCGATGGACGGCTGCGTTCCGGGGATCACATCCTGCAGATCGGCGACGTCAATCTGCACGAGATGGTGTCGGAGCAGGTGGCCGCCGTGCTGCGGCAGTCGGGCACCCACGTCCGCCTCGTCGTGGTGCGTCCCATCGAGCAGAGCCTGCCCACGCCACAGTACGCCCTGGAGCCGGGCAGCGCCGTGGTGCCCACGCGCGTCCTCGTCGATCCCGCCGAGCTGGAGCGTTACCTCATTTCGACCGGCTACCCGGAGATCTTCGGCGAGAGCTCGACGGCCTCGACGCCGCAAACCACCACGGAGGACGAACGTTTCGTGTACCGGGGCGAGACTTCGATGCTCATCGATCCGAGCATTGATCTGGACGAGCTGCTGGCGCTGCCCGAGACGGAGAAGCTGCAGGTGGAGCTGAAGAAGGATGCCAACGGGCTGGGCATCACCATTGCCGGCTATGTCTGCGAAAAGGAGGAGCTCTCCGGCATCTTTGTGAAGAGCGTCTCGCCGGGCTCAGCTGCGGATCTGAGCGGACGCATCCGCGTCAACGATCGCATCATCGAGGTGGACGGCCAGTCGCTGCAGGGCTACTCCAATCACCAGGCGGTCGAGCTGCTGAAGAAGTCCGGCCAGGTGGTTAATCTGCGCCTGGAGCGCTATCTACGCGGTCCCAAGTACGAGCAACTGCAGCAGGCGATTGCCGCCAATGCCAACGAAAAGCTGCCCAGCAGCGCGCCCGGCACACCCTCGCGCGCCCCCTTGCCCACGCCCACAGCGACGCCAGCGACGAGCATCTCGTCCGCGACAGCGACCAGAGATCTGGAGGATGAGACGCTGCCCGCACCCGATGCGTTCATAATGACCACGCCGCCGTCGAGCTCGCTGGCCACCACCACAACGCTGAGCAGCTTTGGCACGGGCAAGCAGCTGGTGGCCGTGCGGGATTCACTGGAGGGCACGCCCAAGATCATACCCACAGATGTGGTGCAGCTGCCGGATAAACAGGAGGTGGACATATAAAACATATAAAATACGTTCTTTGATAATCATATTCTCTTCATTGACAGGCGGTGCATGCCAAGAACACCAGTCTGATCACGCGCCACAAATACTACACGGAGCCGGAGCTGAGCGCGGAGATCGAGGCGGAGATTGTGCGCAAGTGGCAGAAGATTGTGGGCTCCGACATGGAGGTGATTGTGGCACAGATCAAAAAGTTTGCCGTCGGCGGACTGGGCATCTCGCTGGAGGGCACCGTCGATGTGGAGGGCGGACGCGAGGTGCGTCCCCATCATTATATACGCTCCATACTGCCCGACGGGCCGGTGGGCGTAAATGGCGTCCTGCGCTCCGGCGACGAGCTGCTGGAGGTGAACGGCGAGCGGCTGCTGGGCATGAATCACCTGGAGGTGGTGGCCATACTGAAGGAGCTGCCGCTGGACGTGCGCATGGTGTGCGGCCGCAGCAAGATCACCTCGCTGCTGCCCTTCTCGGACGACACGCTCAAGAAGCTGAGCAACAATTTCGAGAACCTGCTACCGGCCACGGATCGCCTGGTCAAGGCCAAATCCGACGGCAGCCTGGCCACAGCCGGTTCCGTTGCGGACGCGGACTCCGTCGCGGTGGCGGCCTCCTCGTTCAACAAGCTGAAGTCACGCTCGCTGGAGCCGCTCACCGGACTGGCCATGTGGTCGTCGCAGCCGCAGATTATTGAGCTGCTGAAGGGTGATCGCGGCTTGGGCTTCTCCATACTGGACTACCAGGATCCCCTGGACTCGAACGACACGCTGATTGTCATCCGGTCGTTGGTGCCGGGCGGCGTCGCCCAGCTGGATGGGCGTCTGATACCAGGCGATCGCCTGCTCTTCGTGAACTCAATCAACTTGGAGAACGCTTCGCTGGACCAGGCCGTGCAGGCCCTGAAGGGCGCACCCAAGGGCGTGGTGCGCATTGGCGTTGCCAAGCCACTGCCGATGACGGACACCTCGCTGAAGGCGTGCAGCAATGCCAGCACCACCAGCGAGGAGACGTTAGATGCACAGCAGTCACCGCCAGCGCTGCCCACAGCCGCGCCCCCAACAGCTGCCAAAGGACCCGAGCCGGATCTGATAGCCGACTGGCGCAAGTAGATGCGGAATACCATGCTGTTATTATATTTATATAGAGGAACATTTACGTTATGCGTACGTAGGAGCACCAATTGTGTTGACCAGAGATGAGCTCGGCTCGGCACGGAGCGGCCTGTCTTCAAGCCGGTTCCGGAACCGGGCTGAGTTCCCGATAATCGCAATATTTTCATTCCACAGAGTATTAGTTTTAGTGTATGTGTGAATTTAATGTACTTAAAGCTAAATAAATCGTTTACAATAGATATATGGATATATATATATATATGTACAGAGTGATGCGCTGAGTATCCTTGGCATGGCAATCATCCGATCCCGATCCTGATGCTGCTCCAACTCCATCTCCTATTCCCACTACTGCACCCGATTCAGCTGCCGTTCGATGCGCATATAGTTGCGCCTGGAGAGCACACGATCCCGGGCATAGCTCACCATATAGCCGAGCACGCCCAGCACAAACACCACGGCCTCGAACTTGATGAAATTCCGCTGATCGATGAGCGCGACACGATCACAGCTTCTGATCACCATCTCGCCGCTCTTGCAGCGCAGCAGCTCCTTGTACTTGGTGTGTATGCAGACGCCCAGGCTGTGACTGACGATCTCGAACTGGGTGCACGGATGACACTCCTTGACCACCTCGTACTTTTCGTGCTTCCAGCAGGTCGAGTTATTCTCAATGACAAACTGTTGGTTGCGACGTCGCGCCCAGTTGCCCTCGACCGCGTAGCGGGACTCGATGATGAGCACCAGTATGGTCACCAGGGTGAGGGCGCCCAGGCCCAGCACCATGTGATGTCTTTGGCAATTCTCGAGCATTTTGTGAACAGAAAAACTAAAACTAATTTCGAGTTTGTTTTTGTCCACACAGCTGTTGAGCTTAGGGCTGGAAACAATGAGTCATTGAGTGCGTTAACAGGTTAACAAATGCGGAGATGTCACAGGAGTAACTGAGTGAGTACGGTAATCTTAGCAATTATTATTAACAAACTAAAATTAGAAATTACTATTTATAATTGTGTAAATAACAAATGTTATGCCAAGTATCGATGCGTTTCATTGTACAAAGCATCGATGCTGAAATATCGATAGACATCGATAGCATGGGCTGTTTACGAACAAGTAAAACATGCAAATGCCAAGGAAGGGACAGAGACCAAAACAATTACGAAGATAGCCACAAAGAGAAACGTGGAAAATTTATGAAAAACTGTGAAAATTGTGTGGTGGCGCATAGAAAATGGTGCTGCGGTCGGGAATTATAATTCCATTTCAATTTCGCGATACGAAAAAGCTGCTCATGATCGGCGTGCCCGAGGAGAACAGAAATTTGAACATATGGGACTTAAAGAATGTTGGTAAGCCTTCTTGACGGGACTGTGGCAGGTGCAAAGTGTGTGCGCAGTGTGGATGGGCGGGGGGTGGGGCACACGCTGTTTGGCCGCGCCAGGCCCAGGGCAGGTCGTTAAACTTAATTGCCTCGCCAGAATATTGAGTGTGCAGCCCCAAATGCTTGCCAAGCATAAAAAATAAAAAAATACATAAATTTGGACATTGGAATTGAGAATATTATACTGCTTTTCTTCCCTGTTTTTTTTTTTGTTATCGGTTTTTTAATTCGTTTGCAGTGCGCGCTGCCTTTGGCATCTACAATTTCGAGTTTCGCAACAAAAAGATCGGCTTCAACATACCCGACGAGCTGCTGCTGCATTATTTGGCCCAACGTCACGACCTCACAAATTTCGTTATAGAAATCAGCCAAGGTAATTCTAATTCTAATATAAGTTAGCCGCGTTTAAGACTAGCGTTTAAGCCTTTAACAACCTGGGAGCCATTACATGTATTTATACCCATGTATATCCGATTAGCTATATATGCCCTGTACATATATAGATAGAACTGTGTGTATATAGACGCGGCAACCGCAAAACGTGCTTTGCTTGTAAGTCTCTGCCAATTGCATTGTAATAAAATCCACATTGAAAATGCTCCCTCTTGCAGCGCTAGACGATGGCCATGCCAAGGAGCTGCTCTCCTACGAGCCATCCTGCTCGATGGCCGCACTGAAACAGCAGCAACAACAGCAGCAACAGCAGCAGCAGCAGCAGCAACAACAACAACACCATCATCATCCGCATCCGCTTCAGCATCATGTGCCACTGCCGCAGCGTTCGAACGAGAGCGCCAGCCACGCCCACGACTATGTGGCTGGCACGGCTGGGCCAGCGACCTTGGCGGGCTCGCAGCCCAACTCCCCAGCGCTGGGCGTGTGCAATGAGACCGTGGATTCGCCGCTGGAGCACGCAAACAATTCGAATTCGGATCACGCGGATGCGAGCCAAAAGATGCGGCTAACACAAGCGTATGCGGAACGCACACCCGAATCGCTAACACAGTCCATAGATCCCATGGACATAATACCCAAAGCGGAGTCTGAATCCGAGGCGGAGCGAGCGGCGCGTGCGGCACGCTACCAGGCCCGGGTGCAGCAGCAGCAGCAGCAGCAGCAGGAGCAGCAGCAGCAGCAACAGCAGGCACAGGTGCTGCAGCATGCGCTGCCGGGCCAGCAGTTCTTCTCCAACTACGCGCACAATCTGCCGACGATGACGCCACCAAATACTTCCCAACAGTCGCCATACACGCCGGGCCTGATGAGCCGCTTTAGAAGTGAGTGAGCTCCTGGTAAAGATCAATCGAATTTATTTACAAAAATTGTTCACTTTCAGAGCGCGGCGAACGCATGTCCAAGGATCAGAAGGAGCTGTACGTGAAGTTCTTCGAGGATAATCCCTGCATGCTCTCCAATCATAGACGCCACGATGGCCTCACCGAGCCGCTGTGGGCCAAGCTGGCGCACATGCTCAACAGCGTGCCGCAGGGCGCTGTCAAGAATGTGGAGGACTGGAAGCAAACGTTCGATGCCTGGCGCTATCGCATATTCATGTACACACGCTACAACTCCAAGCTGAGCATGTCGGAGACGAGCGATCCCAAAAACTTTAAGCCGCTGACGGCCACCGATCAGAAGGCGTACGCCATGTGGACCAGCCACAAGCACATCGCACCGCCGGACTACGATAAAATGGACATGTTTGTGCCGCTGGACGAGAGCACAACGGCGACCAACAGCTACGACTACTGAACGCGCAGTCCAAGCCAACAATAATAACCAGTGCAAATGTTAACGATAATCAGAGCGATGATGATGATGTGTACTTTAACTAATGCTAAGCGCTAAATACACTATGTTTAAGCAACATAAACGAGACCAACATTTTTCCATTGCAACTTAGATTTAAGTTAAATTTTGTACTGGAATTTCTGTCACTAATGCGCCTCTGTTTGCTTGCAGTGTACGACGCCGCCCTGGACAACTATGTGCTGCATCCGCAGTGTCGTTGTGGTGCCCAGAAGCTGCTCAGCGATTCGCCCGCGCCGGAGGAGCCAACGAATCTGTGCCAGAGCAGCAGTGCCATCGATGCGGCGCCCTCGACAACTTCAATGGCGCTGCCCAACTGCGACGAGGATGAGCAGGAGAGCATGAAGTACCGCATCGATAAGGCGAGCAGTGGTGCTGCCTCCGCGGAGCTGGGCATGCCCGCCTACGATCCGTGCTCGCCCAAAATGGACTACGACACGCAGGACGAGCTGCCGGATTCGCCGCACTCGCAGCATCAGCAGCAGCAGCAGCAGCAGCTGCAGCAGCCAACGGCAGCGACGCCATTGCCACTGCCGCCGCCGCCGCCGCCCACGCATATTCCGCATCATCATCATCAGCACGAGGAGGAGCAGCAACAGCTGCTGCAGGAGCGCATACAGCACGAGTTCATGCTGCAGCAGCAACAGCAGCATCAGCATTTGCAGCAACAACAGCATTTGGCGCTGCTGCAGCAACAGGAGCAGCAGCAGCAACATCAACAACAGCAACAACAACAGCAGCAGCAACAACAACAGCAGCAACAAGGCGTCAACATGGCTATAGCCACAACAGGCACAAACAACATACGACGTAAGTTGATAACTTAAAAGCTTACCTTACTATACCCTGTAACTCTTGGAAATGTGTAATTGTACTTTCTACACATATTTAGTAGGTACAGGGTATAATAAGTATAATAAACTAATCCAGTTGCAGTTAAGTTAAGGCAGAAAAAGTTTTAATTTATAAAAAAAAATACCAATGAATGTTGCGATATTTTAAAAAAGTTATATTTAAAGTATATTATTCAAAGGTGAATTTGTTGTAATGTGAATCAGAGAAATAATAAGAAGCCAGCTCGAAATTTAATACAGGGTATAAGCAAAGACAAGATGAGTACAGGCACAAGTATTTATATTGTCGTTGGTATAACCTAATGTAAATTAGCTTAGCTTGTTGAATACAAATCATTCCTAATAAATTAGGAGGTGTAATTGCTTTAATACTTACAATTGCTATTTTAATAATTATACCTTTTACTAATTTAAGAAAATTCCGACGAATTTAATTTTATTCAATTAACCACATCATCTAGTCTCAATTTAAAGTAGTTTTGCCTTTCACTTATCTAACATCTTATTTTTTCCTCTTCACCCGCAGAACGCAAGGAGCGCATGTCGAAGCGTCAAAAGGAGCTGTACGTGCACTTTCTGCAGCAGCATCAGTTCATCAACGATCATCGGCGCAATGATCCCGTGCTGGATCCCTACTGGATGAAGCTGGCCAATCTGTTGAACGCGGTGCCGCAGGGCGCCGTCAAGCACGTGACCGAGTGGAAGCAAACCTTTGACAATTGGCGCTATCGCATCTTTCTGTATGCGCGCTACAACTCCAAGCTGCAGGACGAGGAGGCGCAGAATCCGCGCAATTTTAAGCCGCTGACACGCACCGATAAACAGGCGTACATAATGTGGATACGCAATCCGGACACTGCGCCGCCGGATCTAGATAAAATGCGCAATGTGTTCTGCAATCTGGAGGAGAGCACAACGCATCAGGACTAAAAGTCGGCCGGTCTTAATCGGGCCGGCTAAACTGAAGGCGCTCTCGCAATATGCCATTGTCCTAGTTTGTAAGAGATGGTTTTCTATATATATATATATGTATATGTATATGTATCTGTGTGTATATATTTTTTGTTTTCATGTTAATTCTGTGTATTTTAGAACTGGAAATGCATTTTTCCTTATTTTTTCTTTGTTATGCTAATACATATAAATATGAATTGAGAGACTTTAAAGTTTTAATTGCAACACGATGTTTGTATGTAAGAACTACCTACGTAGGTAGCATAGGATTACTTAAGCTTTTTCAATAACTTCTCAGAAATTGAGATCACAAAAATCTTAAGCTTAATAATATTTTTTCGTTCTGGTTTCTTTAACTTTTATTTAAGCTTCCAAGTGTGTCTAATCTTAAGATGACAACAGAGAACCTTCATTAACACAGTTCTAACTGGTTTTCCCGCTCGCAAACTCCTTTCGAGCACCTCAAGGCCATTTAGGATCTCTGCGATAAAGAACCTTGAACTTTTATGAAGTTTCATTTATTTTGCACTTAATTACATTGAGGTGTCGCGAATTTAAAGTTGACAAACTCCTTTCGATTGCTCTACAACTGCTGCTGTTGTTTCTCAGTTCTGTGTTTGTACTTCCCTATCTGTGATACCGGGAATCAAGATCTAGACACCTACATACACTACACTTCATATGCGTTGATTAATTTGCCGCCCGGGGGCAAACAGCATCCAATCTGTGGGTACTTGTCGCACGAGCTTCGGCTGCCGAACAAAACAAATCCGGCGATCATTAATTAACTGTACAAATCAAATCCGATACGCTCAATGCTGTTGACTGACGACTTTTGGAGTTTATAAACTATATATGCATAAATATATATATATTTGTATTTAAGTAAGTAATAATTTCATTGGTTCTTTTTTGTCGTCGCCTGCCTGGCTTTATAATTTAGTAGCTTCTGATTACTTTTATTTATTACAATTTATTTTATATACATATCCAGAGTCAAGTGTATAACTAATTGCATTTAATTGTGCGCAAACAATATTGAACATAAATCGTGTTTAGAAATAACAGAAACTTATTACATAAATTAATAACTTCTTATGAGCGTATTCACATTGTTCACAGATATTGCAAACTGCCTCGTAAACCGCTCAGCTGTCCAATCGCACGTCCGTCGTCCGTCTGTCTCTTATCTCGGCGTCGTCCGTTGCCAATTGCCATTACTAATAAAGATAAATGAATGTGCGCTCATTATAAAAAAATCTATTCCAAGGCATTTGGGTTAGGTTATTGGCTTGCGGTATGTTCTCAACTGAGCCCAACAGCTATCTGGCTATAACTGTGGCTGTGGCTCTGACTGTCATTCCATATCTATTCCAGATCTTTAGAATTCAGTCAAGCGTTCAAGATCAATATTCTCTCACTATTAGCATATACGACATTCGGTATTGACTGTTGTAGGCCGTGCCAGTTGACAGCCTCCGCTGGGTGGCTGGTGGATTTATAAATTATGACATGTGGGCTAAAACAATGCTAACTAACTGTAGTAGCAGCAGCAGCAAAAACGGTTCATGCATTAAACATTATGTAACTCTATATGGAACACAAAGTACGCGGCGAAGTTCAAGATCTTGCGGTTGGTTCTCAATTTGCGTATTTAATCTGATCTAAGGACAGACAAAGGTAAGTAAGATATAATAGGTAGCATAATCTAAAAAAAAAATAGCTATACTTTAAATATAGAAAACCATAGTTTATATGTTTTAAAAATTTCCTAAAAATATGCCTTCTTTCTTGAAAGGGAATTAAAGCCTCTAAAAACAATTGTTTTTTTTTTATATTTAAATTTTCAAGTTAAATTCATTAGCGGAAATTTCTAGAGCTAAATTTCTTTAAGAAGAGCTTTTAAGGTAATTTGTTCAAATTTAATTATACAATTGTTTATATGTTTTAAAAATTTTTTGAAAATATGCAATCTTTTCTGAAAGCCAATTAAAGATCTACAAACAATTGTTTATATAGTAAAAATATATATTTATATTTAAATTATCGAATTAAATTCGTTAAATTTCTTTTAGAAATGTTTTTAAGGTAATTTTTCAGCTTAGCTCAAAAATAAGAAAATTCCATTAATATTTTGTACATTTTTTAAAACTGTTTCATCTAGAAATAGTGTAAAAATAATTAAATATAAATACTTTTATTATTAAATATTATATTAAAACAAGTTGAAAGGGCTTTATATTAAATGTTTAGTTATGTATTTGAAAATTCAATTTTATTTACTTAATACCTACTTAATAAAAATAAGTTTAAATTATGGCAATTTATTTTCCATAACTTTTATGGATTTTTGATGAATCTTAAATAACAACTTTTTAAGCTGTTGCTTAACTGCACATTTTGAATATGCTATCATATTTATTATAATTCTCTGACTTACACAGGCATTAAATCAGCTGTCTGGAGCCTTGTCTAATCTTAAATATGCTGAAAATATCATAAATTGGCTTGCCCGTCACTTTCGATAGCTTACAAAAATTACCATCAGATTATTTTTTTGCATCAAAATTCTCCCACACTCTCTATGGCCAAAAAAAAATGGATAAAAAAAAATCAGAAAATAAAATGCTGCCAGCAGTAGCTGCCACTTGAACGGCCCACAAAATCATCAGATCAATCATAAGCACAAGCAAGCTGCAAAAAAAAAAATAAATAATAAAAAAAATATAAATGTGCTGTAAAAAACGATAAAAAGACCATAAATGCGATAGAGATCTTTTGTAAGACCTGTTTTGTCCATACCCGCCCCGCCATAAAATCAACTTGTCAAACCAAAGCATTTTTAAGCAGACATTTCTGTTGATTTACTCTTGGAACAAACACATAATTGCAAAAACTTGTGTATGCTAATCGATCGTCCACTTGATTGATATGGCTTTTTAATTATATTTACATTTTAATTACGGCACCTTAAGTGCCCTGAACCTGCACGATATCATAATGTATATGTTCTCGAAATTAATTCTTTCTACAAACTTTTCGAATCAGGAAATCCGATTTTGAACATAAATCTTGTTGAGCGCTTCAAATAAATAATATTAAAAAAAATTCTTTTGCAAACTCATAACATTTAATGGAATTAATTTGCTCAAAAAACTATGTATAAATAATAATGTTAAAAAATACAAATTGGTTTTGGATTATTTTTTGTGCTGTATAATGCTGTGATGATGTCACTAGCTGCACTTCAAATATAGTTTGACAAACATATTTGTGGCAAAGGGAATAGTTAGCCTTCGTTTAATGCGTAAATTGCTGGAGAGTAGCAATATGTATCCATATCACATTTCAATGTCGCTCACGTTTTGTCAAAGCGTAGGCCTTTTTGCCAGCCGAAAAACGTTTTTGGCATTAAAAGAGGTCAGGGCTGTTTATACGATTATTGGAAACACACGTACATAACTGAACGCAGCGGATCAATGGCCCGCACTTTTTTAATATCCTGCTGAGCTGGTTCATAAATAAGTGCACAAAAATTTCAGCAGCATTAACATATTTGATGCAAAGAATTTTTGGCGAAAAAATCTGAAAGTATTTTCGTGCTACACATATGGTATAAAATTAAATTATTCTTGATTAATTAAGACAAAAAAAAACCAGTAAATACAATTTATTAAATGCGAATGCAAAACTTACTTACATGGAAAAATATTTATATAAGAACACATAAATTTCAGCAGCATTAACATATTTGATGCGAAGAATTTTGGCAAAAAACTGAAATTATTTTCGTGCTACACATTTGGTATAAAATTAAATTATTCTAGATTAATTAAGACAAAAAACCAGTAAATACAATTTATTAAATGCGAATGCAAAACTTACTTACATTAAAAAATATTTATATAAGTACACAAAAATTTCAGCAGCATTAACATATTTAATGCAAAGACTTTTTGCAAAAAATCTGTAAGTATTTTCGTGCTACACATTTGGTATAAAATTAAATTATTCTTGATTAATTAATACAAAAAACAAGTAAATACAATTTATGTACTTCATTAAATGCAAATGCGAAACGTACATAAAAATATTATATTTACTGAATATATTATTATATATATATAAGAAATCAAGATCCCAGCAACATGTCCAGCCGGAAGCTGCCCTAGCAACATTTAGCAGTCGGGCACATATGAAAAACCCGCTTTGGCAACAATGAAAAACCAAAACAAAAAACCAAAAATACACCAGCCGAACAGACGAAGCCGAAACCGTCGGCAGCGGCTCGTGCTCGCCTTCGTCTCGGAAACCAGCTGATGCACTGTCTCTGCCGCTGTCGCGGTCGTCGTTGGCGTCGACGACGACGATCGGGAGACCTGAGACCTGAGACTTTATGCTGATGCTACCACATTCGCTGCTTTCAGTGTGGCCCGTGTCTCCAATGTGTTTTGTCACGCTTTAAGCGCTGCCCTCGGTAACAAACAGCAGTAACAACAAACATTCAATAACTCAGCAGCAGCAACAACAACAACAACAACAAACGAACAAACGAGAGCCTTTAAATACAAGCAACGTATGTGCAGTGTCAACTGATGATGCAAATTACAAAAATAAAAAGATAAATCACAGAAAAAAAAATCGCTTGCAATGGTGTTAATTATGACAAACCCACACAGATACACACACACACACATACACATACGTAAATAGACACTGGTGTAATTCTAACTAAGTGCAGTGCAACCAAAATTGCAAAAAAAAACAAAACCCATAAAAATTCCTTGCACCAAAAAAACAAAAGACTTAGGCAACGAACTTGCGTGTAGCAATGCAGCATCGCCTGTAGGCTGAGACAGACAGACAGACAGGCACAGCCACAGCCCAAACCGATAAAAAAAACACTCAACTGCTGTCAGAGCCGTGTTAAATTTATGCAAATAAATAAATCAAAGTTGGAACTCAGGCCAGAAAAGGAGGCGTTGTTTTTTGTTGCACGCACAAAGGCAGAAAAACCAAAAAAAAAAAACACAAAAAAAAACATAGAAAGAAAAAACTGTAAAATAAAGCAACAAAATTATTTTAAAATACAATTTTCAGTTACCGCCTCGAACGAAGTTTTAAGGCCGCATAAATCCAAAAGTCGCCAATGTGGTTTTTTTCAGAAAAAGGAAGGGAAAAGTTAGCACCATAATTGAAAAAAATAGATAAAGAAAATGAATAGGTTAAAGCTCATATCATGTGCATAATAACACGAGTTTAAACGCCTCTTTTAATAGCAACAACATTGAAATTAGTTGTTATTTTTATTTTTAAGGCCTTTAGATGCATAAGTAGGCACTCACTTATATTGTTGTTATGCTGTTTATAAGCCGGAAACACTTGAAAAGATAATTGCTGGCACTTAGTTGTGAGCATTTAAAAAACTATAACTAAAACTTCTGGAAAGGTTTTTTATACTTCTTTTTTTTGTATTTTGAATAAAATTAGAATTGAAAACTTACATATGAAAGAAAACCATATAAAAACAGAACTAGAATGCAAATCTAATCGAATTCTAGTTCCAGTTGGCACTTGTTTTAGTTTATTGCAAACTGCAGCTTAAAACAAGTTAGCCAATAATTAAAACGTTAACTCATCTTAACTAAACTAGTTTCTCGAGTTGAGTTACAAAAAAAAAAAATCGAAGTGCATTTTGGTCGCACCCAAGATACTATTTTATAAAGTAAGGAAAAAGAAAACTTTATTAGTCCCCAAAGATTTTAGCGCCCCCTCTATAAAATCACATGCGAAATGAATATTGGTCAACCCAAAAGTTTCGACATAGTCACGTTTGGGCTGCAACCATGACATGGCCAGCACAGACAGACAGACAGACACATGGTCAGCAGACAATACTTCTTCTGTTTTTAAGACTCTTGGAAATTTACGATGTTAAACGACAGACAGAGGCAGAGACAGAGATAGAGATAGAGGCAAGAAATAATCGACAGACACGCCGGCACTTAAAATTCGTGGCATGCGCGCACATTTGGCTGCATTTGCGACACTGAAAAACCAAACAAAAAACTTTAACCCAAACCAATTTTAAATTACTCGCACTTTTAAATTAAAAGCGAGCGCAGCCAACAAAAAAAAAACAAAAATAAATAATTGTCATTTAAATCGTTATTTACGCATGCGCGACAGATCGCGGCAGCGCGTCGTGAACGTCGACGTCGACGCCGCCGCCGACTGCGTCGGCAATGTTAGACTAGGTCAGTTTGAACCGAGGGGAGTTTTTATTATCAGCTGTCATTTCGGTGCAGATCTATTTACGAGTGTTTGCAATTGAGACTGCAAATTGTCAGCGTCACCAATGCAAACAATCGGACCTGATCTGATCAGTTTTGGACTTATTTCACTGTGGCAGTAGGGTCCGAGCTTGGTTGGGCCAAACTGGCGATTGCATAATGAGCGGACAGTTCATTTGATATTTGCCTCAAAATCAGATTTGATATTGTCGCACTGAGCGTCATCGTCATTCAATATGCGAACAATGCCGCGCGTCTACAATTACCGAGTCCGAGTCCAAGTCGAACTCGAATTCGAAGTCGAACTCGAAGTCGATGTCAATGGAAATGTTTTCATAACTAACTCTGGCAGCAGCTGTGCAGTGTTAAATAAAAAAACTCGACTACAAACTAATAACAATCATTACAAACATCTCAAATAGAGGACAGCAACAGCAACAATTATATGTGTATCCGTGTGTGTGTGTGTGTTTGCAGCTAAATTTAATACCAAACGCCAAATAATTGCAACGGCAACGACCCTCAAAAGCAACGCGCATGAATTAAATGTTGATTTATTATTCATATTATGCGTACAATTCAATCAATCAATATTAAATAACAAGCAAACAACTCATTTTAAATATTTACAGCTAATCGGCTTAGAAGTTTTAATTTTCATTAAAAGTTTTCAATTACAAAAAAATGGTAAGTACAACAAAGTATAAAATTACAATAACAAAACATTTAATCAGAAAATAAAAATACTCATAAGATTATACTGAAGTAAGTTATCAAATTTATATACTTATATAATAAATTTAATTGGTAATATATTTTATTATCCTTTAATAGTAGATATTTAAATAAGTGAACTTGAAAAATATTTAAAAAGACTTCTTTTTTATTTCGTTGATTTTAAAAAATTTATTTAAAAAGCCACGTGATTAATGTTCTGGAATTTGCGACCAATTGTAATTCATTGACTGCAAAAGTTCGTTGCAAAATGGATGCTAATAAATGCTTATTCATACACTCAGAGCAAAAAAGCCGTTCTAATGTCCGGAAAAATATGCGTTTCGTTTTGATCCTAAATTACACAATTCACAATTCTTGTATGCCGAAAAAGACACATGAATTTAACTTGTTTAAAATATCTACTATTTGTATAATACTTTAAAAATAAGATCAAACTTCTGGAGCCTACATAAAATATTTATAACAAGAATTTGCTTATTAGAAACAGAAATGCAAATACAAAAATTAAAATTGTTTCTTTTAAGAAACGTATATATATATTATTTTGTAACATTCATTCTCGCTTAAAGTACAAAATCTTGAATTTTTCTCAGAGTGTATCTCTTATGCGTATATGTATATATAGAACGTATACGTAATTTCTCACACTTTTATTCAAGAATTAAAATATTTAATAAGCTGCATAACCGCACGATCTGATTTAATCAAGCAACGTAATCGCAAATAAAAAACAAACTGTCACAAGTCGCGAGCTGGGCATAAATCATGATGAGAAGGCTTTAACAATGCCTTAGAATAAACTTGAAATGGCCAAACGTTGTTTATGGGATGGGTTGCAGCGGCAACATTTTAAAGATTTTACTTAACGTGTGCTTATCAGCTAGCTTATTGTGGATTATGATAAGCTCTAAACAAACTCAAATGTAGTTTTTGTTTTTTTCTGTGTTTTATGCAGTTTTTCCCTCGCACAAAACAATTGACAACAAAAGGCAATGACCCACAATTGTTATTGTTGTTGTCGTTGTTGTTGTTGCTTATTGTTTGTAATATTCTTGCGTCTACATTTGTGATTTACCGTTGAACAATGCGCGAGAAGCTTTTGCCAATTTATTGACAGCGCCGCTTTCATTCATGTCGCTGCGTTTGTGTCTTAAGTCTTTTGTTTTGCACCTTTTTGTAGATGCGCACCGGAAACGTGTTGTGTGCTCTTGGTGAAATCAGCGTCATTAATTGTCAAAATGCACAAACAAATTTGTGTATAAATATATATATATACTAATTTGTGCAACATCATTTGTGTAATTAGCGTTTCTGTTTTTTTTTTATGATTTGTTTTTGTATTAAACGCTGTTTAGTTTATTTTTGGCAATTTGTCCGCAGTTTTATATAATGAAACCCACAATGAAAAACAAAAACGAAATAACTTCCTCAAAATAATAATGATGAAAAAAAAAATCTTGTTAGATTAAGCAATTTGTTGGTTTATGATTTTGAAATGAATTTTGAAAAATTGATGGAACGCTTCAACCTCCTATCTTAATACCATTAAATATTTCTAACCGCATTGAACACAATTTGTCAGGCAATTAAGTTATGGGAAAACAAAACAATAACTATTATCAGCATCAATTTTATTGTTATGCTAATTTGTCGAGGGGTTGCATTAACATTAATTTTCTAATTGTTAATGATTTGATTTAGATAAAAATATTTGTAAATAAATGAAATAAATGTCAAATGGAATCGTTTTACAAATCCGTACAAAATGAATATTTTATGCATTTCAGATGTAAATTATGCAAATTATCAGCTCAGCCTGATTGTTGGCCCGGCTCGAATCAATAATGCACCCCAAATCAAATGCAACTCTTGAACGGTCGGCCAATTTAGTTAACCGTTAACGGTAGCACATTGACCTCTTAGCCAGCTTTACAGCGATATGAACACGCTGGCCCATTGTGTTTTTGTTGTTGCTGTTTTTTTTTTATGTGCAAGCTGAAAGCAGTTCGATTTATTTATTTATTTTTTGTTTATGTTTTGTTTTGTTTCTGTACATTTTTCACAACACAAATTCCGGACAGACGTCGAAAAGTTCAAACAGCTAAGTGCCTGACAGGCATTAACTTTTGGGTCTGTAACCGCTGATTAGCAATTGTTGTTGTTGTTTTTGTTTTTGTTGTTGCAGTTGCGTTGCAGATTTATGATTAGCGCCCAGTTAGCCTCTGAGCAACAACAGTCAGTAAAGACGCAGCCAGGGCCCTACTCAAAATGCAAGTTATTATGTTTTTGAAGGTTTTTCTGTTTTTGCGAAACAACGGATACGCCCCCAAATGCCAGAAATTCAATGAGCTGCGCTAATATCGGGCTGACCAATCAGACCTGCAACTGCATTAAATACCAGAATAGAAATTTTGCAATTTTTGTATATTTTATTGCCCGATGATGCTGCAGCTAAAATCGTAGACATTTCAACATACAAGATTTGAGCTTAATTGGTTTTAATTAATTTTCGACACGGCAATTGCATGTTTGAGACAACACATCATAGAGGTCAAGTTTACAGACACCTGGAAACATAAAACAGGCATGGGCACATTTATAGAACCAGTCAAAGGCATTGAGCTGTCTGTGTTTTGAATGAATTTGCAATTTCATTAACCCCGTTAAGCTGGGGCTCGCAAATATTTAGCCAACGTAATTGAAATCAACATGATGTCTATTTATTTATTATCTCATTAAATTTAGATTTTTTTTACTTATATTATTATTATTTTTTTTTTTTTGGCTGATTGACTCCCACGTACCGAACTTGGGTTTGACTTTTGGCATCTCAAATCAATTTTGGGCATCAATTACTTGTTTTCAATTTTTTTTTTTAAATATATAAAAATTTTATTTGATATTCTTTTGTTGGGCGTCGCAAATATAAATAGCATGGGAACATGCTGGCAATTAATCAAGCTATTTGTTGAGGAATTTGAATTGTTTGATTTGTGGCTGTTCACAAGACAAAAATAAATAAACAAAAAATTGACGAATGAAGCGAAATTTGCATATCAACTTTAAGATGAGTTTGCTCAAACCTGAACCTAACTAAGCTGACATTCTAAATTTATTTTAGAAAGCTCAACGAATCAAGAGTACGTTGCATTCACAAAATTTGACCAACATCAAAGACCAAATTCACGCCAATCAACTATCATAACTCTAGCATCTTCTGTAGTGTGTAGTACACGACATCGACACCAGCTTCGCCTTCACCATCTTCATCTTCATCAAAAAAAAAAAATTAAAATACTCCAAATACCAACAACAACTTATGTACATAGCAACAACATTCAAAAACGTGTGCGCTCAAATGCCTCACAAGGTTGTTTTGGCGGCAACAGCTAGACCCGAGAGACAAGAGACTCGTATTATGGTTAATAGCCCGGCCTGAAGTAGCTGCCTGGCCAAATGCTGATGAGGAAGCCAACGCCGACGCCGACGTCGACGCCGAAAATGAAACTGGGTATTGTACAATGTAGTACAATGCGAGCAATGCAGCGAACTAAAACGTGGACTAAAATTCAAACAAGAATGCTTTAGTCGCGTGTGCTTGACTAGCACATACCCTGTTTTTAAATTAACATGCTAAATCAAATTTATTATTATAATTAATTACTCCTTTTTTTAAGGGTAGGTGGATTAAATTTTTAAAAAATAAAATGTTCTAGATACGTTTATAATTTAATATAATTAACAATATAAGAGTCTTGTATTTCCCATAATTTGGTTCCCATAATGAAAAGTCTGAAAATTTTTATATTTAAATTTCAAGAGAAAATTATTTTTAAAAAAATCAAATTAAAATTGATTATAAACGCACAAGCCGATTGATAATCGGTATTTATAAATTTCAGGGAAAAATATTTATTTATACAATATTATCTGATGAAAAAATAACAAAGGCTGAAAGTCGAAAAAATTATTATATAAATATAATATATACAAATTAATCTGTCAACAAAAAATACAAAGACTAAAAGTGCATATTCGTTGATTTCAGAAATGCGGGGCCAATTATTGATAGATGGAAGCAAAAATTTAAATTTGCTTCAGTTGCATGCATTTGGATAATAGTAACATGGCCTTTATCTTTAAACAAAATTCAATAGATATAGGGTACAAAAAGTGATCAGTGACTAAGCCCAAAGGCGATCTAATGCCAAATAAATCGTACAAATGTTTCGGCTGCTAAAAAAAAACATGAAACAAGTTTGTGCTCTTTTTCCTATATTTTTGATTGCATTTGTTTTCGCTTTTCGAATTAGCCAACATTCAAGCTGTGACAAATGTGCGCAGTCGAGGAAAATGTGAGCAACTTTACCGTTACACATACTTGCCTGCCTATCAAAAAAGCGTTTGGTGTTAAAAAGCCATGTCAAAATTTAACGCCAGCTTTTTTGTATGTGGTAATTGGCTGCGGGGGCGCTGCTGTTGTTGTTTGTTGTGGTTTGTTCTGGCCACAAGGTCGTTGGTACACGCTGCGCTAATTGATGGCTGAATGCAGCGAGCGACAATTTGCCAGACCTTGAACTTCTCCACTGACTGGAGAATGACGATGAAGAAGAAGAAGCAGAAGCTGAAGCAGAAGAAGATGAACTAGAAGAAGCCGCTGCAATCAAGACTTTCAACCAGAGGGGGGCCTAGGCCAGGTCAATGGTTAGTCATGGTAGTCAACGTTTTTTTCCCATTTGTTTTTCTAAAAAATTTTTTTGTTTTTTTTATATGCAAATGAGCCACATTACCTGCGACGTTGTAATGCAGCAACTAATTACCTGACACGCTTCGGCTGTTTGCCGTGGCAGATGAAGTCATTTCAGTTGTTTTTTTATAAACCCTTTATTTATGGCTGATTCTCGACTCGATGTGTAAAGTAAGCGTCAGCTTCGCTTCGAGCAACAACTGAAGGCCAGCCAGACTGACAGTCAGCTGTGACTGAAGATCACGTCCGTCTGTCTGTCTCTCCGTCTGACCATTCAGTGATCTGCCGGATGTCTTCTTTCAGCTCTTTGATTATTGCAAAAAGCGATTAAGATGAAAATTTAATGACTATGTACTATAAGGTTGGCACGTAGAACGCAAAATTTATGGGCGATATTTTAATTTAGACACATTCATAGCACACCCACCATAGATAAAGTCTAGTGGGTCTGGTAAATGGAATAGAGTACAACAGCAAGAAATTTGTATGTAAGCTGACATTTCCTGTATGGTCCCGGCTTATGCTGTTTCACAAGAAGTGTGTGGAAAATAAAGGCTATGACTGGGCAGAATTTATGAAATAATGAACAAATTATCATAATTTAAAACTCTTTTGCTTTTAATTATTTTTATTTGTGAATGATATATATTAAAATTGAGGAAATATATTTAAGGCATCCTGCGTTGATATAATGTTTAAGCAATTTCTATATGTTATTATTATTTTTTCATACTTCATTTAATTTTTTTGATTTATTATTATCACTAGTATAGTAATTAAAGTGTCGGCGTTGGCTACTTTATCTTTGGTTTAAAAAAAACATAACTTTCATAAACTAGCCTAAGATGCGTTACCCCAGATCCTTAAGCTTCTATATATTATGTATTTGACCAGTCTAAAGAATAGTTTTTAAAATAAAAAAAATAATAATAATAAAATAAAAAAAGACTCGCTTTAACCAGTTTTTTTTTTAATTAAAATCAATAAAGATACACACTTCTTACAAATATTTAATTTATTGATAGCTACTATTTAAATGATTTAAAATCAATGCTACATATACACTTTCTACTTTCTATATAATACCCTATACTCATTTAATAAGAAAACCGTAAATCAAATATCAACATTAAGCGATGAATAAGAAATATCATCAAATAGCCCAAAATAAATAAAATTCGGCTGCTCATTACAAAATTGAATTGTTGTGCGGCAGATCATGTTGAAAGTTATTTGATTAATGGGCCTTTATTATTTAGGCCATAACGAATCACGAATCGTGTGCTCTTTAAACTTTCATATGGCGTTGCACTTTGATATTTTTCAGCATTTGACTCACTTTCATCACCCACATTGAATGAATGCTTATTCACAGGCAATTTTCTAAATATTCATTTATTCATTCATTCATCATTATGCAACCCAACTGTGGCCCGCATTGATAATGCATAAATGATATTTATTAACATCGTTTAGTCACGCGCCGCAAATACCCCAGATAAATACATATTTATATATGTACGAATATTCTCCAATTCATATTAAAGTGCAATTTTAGCCCGCATGCTGCCACGATCTAAAAAGTTAAGAGAGAGAAAAAAAGCAGCTAACTAAAGTATATTTTAAGGCCATGTTTAGCAAAAAATGCCCTCATGCTAGAAATAAATGATTTCAATTAGGGCGTTTAAAAAATGATTATGGCTTACTTATTATCGTATTACAATTTAGCGCGAAATATTCCGGCACCGAATTATTTTTTATTTTTATTTTCTGTTGATAATGCTTTGGTTGTGCAATAAAAGACAATGCGCATAACGGTACGGTGTCGGACTCGATGCCAGATTAAAGATTGCCCGATCGCTGGACCACACCGGACAGCTGGCGCCCCCGCCTTTACTTACTGGCCACATTAAATTAAATCTAAGCTTGACCCAAAAAACAAAAAAAAAAAATGCAATGCTACTTAAACGGTTTTTGGCTGCACCAAAAAATTTCGCAAAATATTTTTTTTGGTTTCTTTGACTAAGCACTTAATTTGAAGCTGTTTGCTGAGAAAACTGTAGTTGGCCCAAACGGAATGCCGGCCAAGTCATTTGATAATAAATGATTATTTTCGTGCTAAACTGCGTTAATCAAAGTTAATGATAATGCCGTGTAATGCGCACTGTTGTTACCCCTGCTCTGAGCATTTTTTATTGATTGTTTTTAATTAGTCGGCAATTGTTGGGCTCTTGGGCGATTTAGAATTGACCCGCCCCCTTCAGTTTTTAATCGGCCCGATCAGCGCCTTCCTGCTCATTACGCTCGATATCAAAGAAGGTGTGCCGTCCAATTAATGCGACCCAGAGCTGCTGCCCACCATTTTTTATTTATTTTTTTTTTTTTATATTTTTCCAAACAGTGCTCGAAGTGAAGTTCATTCAACCGGCCGGTACTTGAAAATACGTGTGTACATTCTGGAACTTTGTGTGAGCCGCCCGAAAAAACGTTCCCAGTCTTTAATCCCAGAGTCAGGCCCAAGTTGGCCATTGTCTGTACTCGCACTTTAATTAACATGATGAATGCGAAAGCCGTGAGAGTTGGCAAAGAAAACTATGCGAAGGTTCAAATCTCTGCCAGATTAGGTCGTACACTCATCGAAAAAAACAAAAAACAATTTTTGCAAAAACTAAAAAAAAAATTTTTTTTGAAAAGAATACAAATATTAAGAAAATTTATTGCCAGCAAAATTTATTTTAAATGAAAACAAAACATCTAGAGGCTTGAAGAAAGTATATATATTTATATTCTTGATCAGCATCACTAATTTTTAAAATAATGTTTTAATTAAAATAGTACTCAGTTTTCAACTACAACGTTTTATTTTTTGGCCAGTGTAGTTTGGTTTCGCTGCAAAGTGAATTTCAAGTTCAAGGCCATTGGCATTGAGATCTCGGAAATGACAAGAGCCAGACACGCCAAAGCTCTAAATTATAATTGAGTGTCCATTGTTGCACAACAGATTTTTGATGCCGTCATGCCACTTAACAACAAGTCTTGACAAACTGACAAATTGACAAACTGGAGCTGACCGGATAGGGCAAACTGCGCCATTAAATAATCTTAAAGGTAATCTGTATTGGAGGTTTTTGAGGTTTATTTGTTGTTGTTGTTTAAATAATTATTGATTTATAGGATCTGGCGTATCAAGCGTATTTTAAATTTTCAAATTAGCTATGCAGTTATGCATAATTAAATATTCAAAGTGCCGAACTGATAACTGATCTGTTGGCATATTTCGACAATTTTGTCTGAATTACATTACAGCATCTCTTAACAGCTGCCAAATAATCAATGCTTAATTTCAGATTTCCCAATTTAATGGACCCGCTCATTACGAACTTGGGTGGGTAATGAACCAAGCCATAAAAAGTCTTTTAAAGCAGACAATACTTGCATATCTGGCGCAGCGAATTTGCTTAATCGATCACAATACTTGAATAAACAAAAAAAAATAAAAAAAATAAAAAAAAAATGCCTGTTTACTATGCACAACGGAATGTCGACATGGCTAAAATAGCAATTGTTATTATTGTTACCTTCATTATGGTATAAATATCAGTAGCCAAAATGCCAAATAAAAAATAAATCACATGTGTAGATATATTTATCTATACATATAGATACCATGCAGAGTCAGCTAATTGACTATAAATATGGTTACTCCCAGTTAACTGATTTCTAGAATTTATACAAAAAGCGGTTTCTTGGTTACTTGGCCATGCCAACTTGAATAGAATCGATTGGCAATATGAAAATTTGCAATTGGTCACATTATTGAAATGCACAAGACATGCCAACTTTATTTATTGTGAACAACAACTAATGTGCAAAAAAAAAATATACGAGCACAGCGTACTAGTTTACATGTGCGCTTGTCAATTATTCAACTTGGCATATTCAATTTGCAGTTTGCAATTTGCCAGCTACAAAAATTCTCATCTCACAGCGGAAAAAAGAGAACAGCAACAATAAAAAAAAGGTAAAGAGGAGCAATATGCGCAATAACTCAGTCTGGCTCACCCACACACACGCACACACACACATGGCAAACGATACCTCAGTGTATTGGCATGCTGCAGGTGGCATCGATAAATCAACGGTATCGATATCTGCTTTTTGTGCATATTGTCAAAAGCGCCGCCGATTGACAAATTGGCAACCAGCAAAATTTGGCCAAGGAGAGCGTCGCGTGCTCAGACTGTAAAAAATTACAATGTAAAATGGGCGCCCCCTTTCCGTTTAACAGTTAGCACCTTTCAACGTATAGCACTTGTTAGTTTTTCAATTTTTTTTTTTTTTTTTTTGTTGCGCATTAAAGCTTATTTCCATGTTTAAATGGCTCGTAATTGATCATTAGCTGTAAAAATACTTGAAAACCGGTGACAATGTTCACAATGCATATATAAATAATAAATGGTCATAAACTTAAAGCAATTCCAAAGCTTTCAAACGGTTTATTCATACTATTAAAATCAATGCATAAAAAAATAAAATGGACAATAAAAAAAGTCGCGCCTTTAAAAGGCATGAATGCAACCCAATTAATCAACATAAATCAATTATTTAACACAAAACCAACTCAATTAATAAAGCAAACACTGACCACATATAGGCATAAATATGGGTATCACAAATCTAATAAATCTTAGGCCTAAATGACTTTGAACTTTTCAACACAATTTCTTTAAATTATGTTTTTAATAGGTTGAGAAATTTTTACATAATAACAACAATAGCAACAACAGCAAACAATGAATATAAAGCTTTTAAACAATTTGCGTTAATTATTAAATTTGTGCACTTGACATTGTTGCAAGACGTGTAATTAGAAAATAAAAAAAATAATGATTATTGAGTTCAAGAGCAAAATAAAAATGTTGGTTCAATTTGATATTTGGTGGCATCTAAAAATAAAACTATATAAAGCGCATTTAATTGCAATGCGATTACGTATCGGAATTGTAATAATGTTGCAATTGTGCTGCACATTAAGGCAATGTTCAACAGCATCCACAACAAATTTGCACAACTTGTTCTACATACGCGCATTGGGGGCGACTGCCTTCAAGGCAAAATACCCAAATCGAAGCATTCGATGCATTCGAAGCATTCGAATGAATGACAAATTGTTGCCACAGCCCATTCACTTCTGTAATCTACACTGTAATTTTAACTGCCAAGCCAAGAATGAGAAAGATGCCATCAATTGAAACAGTCTATGAGGTTTCTAAATTGATATGCAAATTAAATAATATAAATATATAAAATTATATTTCTTTGTAAATACTATAAATAATATACCTTTCCGAATATATTTTTTTCGTAAATCCTTCCCTTACTTAATTTTAAAACTAGATAAAGTTGCCACGAAAGGTAACAGAAAACCAGTTTAAATTAAATATAAAGACTTTCCCGAAAAAAATAAAAAAAATATTATTTTTGTTTTTTTTTTTTTAATTTTTTGTAAAAAGACTCAAAAGATGCCATTCATTGTAAATGTCTACGAGGTTTCTAAATTGATGTTCAAATTAAATAATATAAATATATAAAAATATTATTCTTTGTAAATACTATAAATAAATCCTTCTGTTTATTATAAAACTAGATCAAGTTGCCCCCGAAGATAACAGAAAACAACTTAAAAAAAAAAATTATTTTCCATGAGGTTATTAAATTGATGTTGAAATCAAAAAAAAATATATATATATAAAACTATATTTCTTTGTAAATACTATAAATAATATAAATAAATCCTTCTGCTTATTATAAAACTAGAACAAGTTGCCAATAAAGGTAACAGAAAACCACTTTAAATAAAATATACAAATTACAAAAATAATAAATATTTTTATTATATTTTATTTTATTTATTTACTTTTTTTTTTGCAGCACTCCTTTTGCCTGCTGCTGCTAGTCATCTGCCTCGCTGCGAGCTGCCAGGCGATACGCGTCGATTGGGGCACGAATACGGGCCCGATTGTGCCGCCGCCGCCGCGTACCACGCCCACGCCGCCACGCCAGCCATATCGTGAGCCGGCACCTGTCTGGGAGGATCAAAGCAACGATGTGCCCAACCCGAAACCCTATGTGTAAGTGGGCTTGGAGCTGCTCACCTTTCAAGCCTTGTCTAATTTCACTTTAAAATGTATAATTTTTTTTTTCCAGTTATGTGCTGCCGCCGCCGTCGCGACCGCGCACCTGGCTCATACCCGCCGGCCCCTATGCGCCGGCCAACTACAACAATCAGCCGCCGCAGCAGCAGCAGCAAAACTACGGCCAACTCGTGAATCCGTACAGCCAGGCGGGTAACGGTGTAGCGGGCACGGTGAGCGTGCCGGCGCTGGCCGCTCAGTATGTGCCCGGTGTGGGCATCAAATATACCGCAATTGCGGCCAACAAGCTGCAGGGCAAATACAATGCGAAGACAAAGAAATATAAGGCCTACGAGAAGGCAAAATATGCGCCATGGAACTATGTAAGATCATACGATAATCGCAAGCGTTATCTGCGCTACTGATATTCTGATAATACTTACAAGGAGTCGTAGTCGTTTTGTAAATTGCGTGTACAACAACAAATTAAAGCCAAAAGAAATGTAAACGAGAAAAAAAACAATACACAAAAGTAACAATAACTAAGCGCTTTTGACACTTTTATAAAAACGCTTTTTGCACAATCGTGTACACCTACAGTTATACCGACACACAGACAGACAGACACACGCACACCCACCCGATCGCCTTCATGCTCATGTACCATGTCCCCACGTTCATGTCCATGTCCATGTCATAATCACATGCATCATCTCTTTGCAGTTGCAGCTGCTGCCGCTCGAGGAGAGGGCGCTGGACTGGCAGGCGCTGGAGCTGGAGGCGGCGGCCGAGGAGCAGGCGCACACTGAGTTGTCGCAAGAGTCACTTGGCTCCTCCACAACTGCAGCAGCGCCCAACAGCAGCCCAGCAGCGCCGACTGAATCAACAGCAACACCAACAACAAAGCAAACAACCACAACGCAACAGCCCACAACAACAACAACAATAGCAACAACAACATTTGCCAATTACAAGCTGGCACACGAGAAGAGCGTCTATCTGAAGAAGCACAACAAGCTAAAGAAGCTGCTGCAGCAGGCTCCAAACAACGCGTCGGCGACCTCAAGTTGAGCAATGCACAAAAAACGAAAAAAAATAAATAATAATAAAAATAAAAACACATTTTAAAAATCGCAAACTTCAACGCAAAACATACGCGCATTAACGTTAAGACTTGCCCAAAATTTGTAAATACATAATAATAAATCGAATAAAAAAAATACAAACACGTTGTAAGCGCTTTTCGCAGACAGCTTTGATTTGGCCAAAAAATTGCTTACAAAAATTCAAAAAAAAAAAAAAAATACAAAAGACTCAGGCAACAAACTTGAAACGTTGCGTGCGCTGCAGCGGCGTCAAATTGTGTCTTAATTGCACGCTGCATGGCAAAAGGGTAAACACTCATTTACACACACACACACACACACATAATCTAGCAGCGGCAAGGTGAGCTGTTTGAAATAACGGCCGCGTTGAGTTTGAGCTGCAAACCATGATTGTTACTTTCTTGAACGGCTTTTCATAGCTGGCGGCAAACGCAATTAGCCCGGTCAATTAGTGATCTGAGTAACGGCGGCTTCTGGGGGTCCATCATTTAAATGCCGCTGCGCCAGTTGATCACAGAGCGGCAACTGGCGGCCCTGACCGCCGCTCAACACATCAGCAAAGACATCATTAGCAGCCGCAAGCGACCGAACTAACAAGAACAACAAAGACAACGAAAATTGTGCCTTATAACTGAATTTGTTGTGTTGGCTTTTTTTTCTCTCTTAGTTAAGTTTTTTTTCATTTTTTTAGTTATTGTTTGGTGTCATTAGCCGGCGCTAATTTCTGTCGCATTGTCAACGGGTTTTGTGTTTATTTATTTTTTTGTGACTCTCGATTTTGATTTTTTAGCTTAGTTTTAATTGTGCACAGCAACAACAACAACACCAAAAATGTAAGGAAACCTAAGTCTGCACCCATTAATAATAATTAAGGGTACAAATTTCAGACAACATTTCGCTTGTTTTACACAAAACTCTTTAATTAAATTCAATTTGTTCAAAATTGACACCAATTTAACCGGCTGCAGTTAATTTTCTGTCTGAACATTGTACAACAAGTGATTAAATATTTTGTATTATTTCAACAGTAGGGGTGTTCCCGTAAAGTGTTCTACATTAGCAATGTTTAATATTTAATAACTGTTATTTTCATTGTAATTCCAGCCTTTCTTGTTGTTGCCACAGCTTCAAAAGGCAAATTAATTGAATGTTATGTTAATGCCAATTAATTATTTAAAATTTACTTAAGTAAACATTTTAATGACCTCGCATCTCAAAATCTGTCGTCACGTATTTTGAAATGACAATGCGAACATTTCCGATTTTATTAATTATATAGTCCGGATCAGAGCGTTGAGCTGAGTGGATAAAATATTTTTAGTACAAAATATGATTTCCCATGTCAACAACTCCGTAAAGAGTATTTAAACTTCGTCAAATTAAAAATAAATTTGAGCATCATATATCATTGGCATATTTATAGGGTACAACAGTTTATTCACTTTCAAATATTTGAAATCAATTTATTTGCATTTCAAATATTCAATTTAAAATGCCAAATAAATAATGTCAAATTTATTTAATTTAAAATTGGAGCACCATTGTAAATACTTTTGTCAAATACCTCAATTTTATTGGACAGATTTAAAATAAATAAAAACAGAAAATTGCACAATGCTTCAAATTAATTAAATTGAATTGAATTTATGTCTCGCATCCAAACAAATTTACAAGTTGTTTTAACTGAACAGCCGAATTTCAAAAAGAAAACGAAAAAAATGTCTTTATCCATTGGAAGTCAATTAAATAATGTCAATTTATGACGTGAAGACAAATTTTTGGTGAGATAAAATTAAGATAAGCTGAATGCGCTTATTGATTGCGAGTGTGAGAAACAAATGCTGACAGGACAAGGATACTCATTAATCCACTCAAAAACGCCACCAGCGGAGCCTCCGTTTAAGCTGCAGCACCTGATCCACCCGAAGTTGGGCAATGACAGCGCGACAGCCTTGGGCACCTCTCACCTCTCACAGTGAACGCCACATTCGGTTCCAGGTGACTGTAGGTGCCATAAACGTGATTTCCCCTGACGTTGATCAAGATGCAAAATGTGCACACACATCTGGGAAAATCTGAAATGTGGGTGTAAAGAGTTGTTGATTTAACGAAATTGTAAAGAATTTTTTTTGATGTTGGAATTTAAGTTTATTTTTATAAGATGAATTTAAATATTAAAAAAAAACCAACAATTAATGAAAATTGAAAAGAAACTCATATAAATATTAATTTTTTACTGTATAATAAAATTGAAGGTATATTTATCTGTGAAAAATTATGAAGGCCATTCTAAAAAGGAAACAAATGTAATAAATTTCAGAAATGCAACCAAAAAGTATACAAATATATTTTATTTATTTCCATTAAATATAAATAAAAATAAATAAAGTAAAATATGACAAAAACAAAACTATAGAAAAATAGATATATAATAAAAGGAGATGAATGGCAATTAAAGAAAAAAATATTAATAGATATATATAAAAAACTAGATACAGTTAGTTTGCAAAAGGCGCGCCAACAGAGCCAAGAAAGAGAATGTTGAATTAAACAGACCGCTGACAGGTAAATGTAGCAATTTATTGAAAAAATTATAACAAAATTACTTAGAAATTAAATTAATTATAAAATGTACAACAAAATAAACAGTCATTTAAACTCATAAAAAGAAAACAGAATATTAATTATTAATAGTTTTTATACAGAACCTAATCTTTCCAATAAAATTAATAATAATAAATATAATAAGCATTAAAGGAAACAGGTGCAACTAGAACTCCAACCCATAATACATAAATTATAAATACATATTATTAAACACGTAAATGCTTGCTTGCAATAGTTAAAACTGCCTAATCATATTGGGTAACCCCTCACCTTTTGGTTCACCTGAGTTTGAGTCATGCCAAATGCAATATATATTCGTCTGGCGCACTCTGCGTATGCGCAATGCACAGCCAAATCAGTGCCAGGCCCAATCCCAATTTGAGTCTCATTTTGAACTCAAACGTGTGCAGATTGTGTGGACCATGTGCAGCTGGCGAAATTAATTTGATTAGAAACGTAACAAAACGAGTCTGGCTAACAAAAAAAAACAAAATCAGTTGCAGCTTTGGGACAACAGTCGCAGTAGCAGCGGCAGCTTCAACTACCACTGGGGGCAAAAAAAAAAAGACAGAAAAAAATAAGCTGGCCAATAAAGCAGCTGCCGCTCAGAGCTGGGCGACTTCCTAGCCTCGCTACTGATGCTGATTACATAGTCACGTTGTTAACTACATCTTCACGGTGCTGAGAGGCAAGAAAAAAAACCTTGCAGCGTGTGCTGCCGCTGTTGGTGCATGCCACAGTGGCGCAATCGAATCGAATCAGAGCCGACATCTTTCACACTTCGTTAAAGGTAATGCGGGCAAAGCCACCGCCAAGGCAATTTATTGTCAAAAGCGAGAAGCGATAAAAAACTGCAATATGCACATTATGGCCAAGTCTCGAGGCCGCTCGTTTTGGCCCTAACGTGACGGGCCACACCACACAGGCTTGACCCGTCATCGAAGCCAAATCAAACCCGAACCCTTTTATTTTTTTTGTTGTGCTTGGCGATTGCTTGAACAACTTTCTTTCTGCTGCCCAGTCTTGCATCATGATGGTTAAGTTATTTTTTCATCTTTTTAATTTTTGGCTGCAGCACGTTTTGGCTAAATGCAAAGATTTGTACAAGTCGCCAAAGACCAGGCCCATCAAAAAAAAAAAAACAACAGCTGCAATAACTGAATAGCCAGGCCCAAAACCCGAGCCGAGCCAACTTTGGATGTTCGCAGTTCATAAAAATCAATGCCCTTTTGATTAGCCACAGCTGTAATTGGGCCGTTGAGTGTTTCTCGAGAGCTGTGTTTGTGAAAGGCAGCCCCCACAAAACAAAAAAAAACCCATAATAGAGAAATTGTCTAATTAAGCCTGCACTGTGGCTTCACAATTTGCCATGGGCCATATTACGCATACGCCCCGTGTTTGGCCGAAAAATACAAATCTAGACTTTTCTTTGCGGCTCATTACACAATTGCCCAGCTACATTTTGGCCTGGATATTTTTGTCTGCTGTTGTTTTTTTATCACCGAAACTGTTGCCAGTGTCGTAACCAGTCAACCAAAAAAATATATATAAAATAAACCGGACGAATTGTGGAAAATTTAAGAAAATTGCCAACTGAGCTGCGGCACAAAGTTCAATTTTGAATTATTAGCATGAAATTATTGTCATAATTCATAGATAAACGAGGTGCAATCTATAATCAAGGCGCATCTTTTGGCCAAAATGTTAGACAGTTTTGTGGTAAGGCAGGTCGACAGGAGACGGCCAGACAACGGACAGACACTAGGCCAGGAAATACGAGTTTTTCAGCTGGAGCGTGTTTCCCCAGCCTGGCTAATTGCAAAAATTTAAAAACACATTGCTCTCTTTTCATTTTCATTTTCATTTTTCATTTCATAGTTTTAAATTTTGTTTTCATTTCTAATGCAATTTCGACTGCAACTGCAACTGCAACAAGAGCGACAGCTTACATGTGCCACATGTTTATTCATAATAGCTCCGCGCGGCGACACGCAACTGGACCCGGACCCGGTCCCGGTTGGAGAGCCTGCCCCAGATCCCCAAATAGCCGTGCTCATATCGCCTGGCTTTAGTTTCAGTCAGTCAGTTGGTCGAACAAACCGCCCCTCAGTGAGAAATGAAAACATTTTCTGCTTTTTTCTACTTTTTTCTATTGATTTGTTGCCAGATTTCTTGTTTTCCTTGCTCTGTGTGCGTTTACATAATGAAATGGCCTCGCTGTCCCGGCCAGCTTTGGCCAGTTGCAGGCCACGTTAACAACAACAAACAGTTTTCAGAGCTATGCGGGTGCTTATCTCACATGCCTCAGTTCGTAACATGGCATATGGCATCCATAAGCGAGCGCGAGAGAGAGCTAAAGAGAGAGCGAGAGAGCATCGTGTCATGCGATGCTAACCTTATTCAATGCTTATTGTTGTTATCTGAGCCAACAATGTTGTTGTTGTTATTGTTGCTAAGGCCTCGCAATGTCGTTGTAAAAGCGTTAGTTACGAGTACTGTTAATTACACTGCGCAAAATTCAAGTTAACGACGGATGAGCAATGCAATTTTTCAGCAATAAAAAGCTCCAAATTTGCAAAAAAACTAATTTCAAAAAATCTAAGAACGCCGTTGTATCAAAATTAATGAGCTGTGAAAAAAAAACATAAAAAACTAGCAGAAATTAAATTAAAGCATGCATTAAGTTTTGCTCATATCAAGAAAATATTTTTTTGTAATTTTTACAGTTTTGTAATTTTTACATTTGTTTCAATTAAATGTCGTTCATCTTGTTTAATTTAATGAAACATCTCACCGATTTGTTTTGGTTGTAAAATCAATCTCTTATTTAATCAAAATTAAGTTCAGCTTCGTTTTGACGCACACATTTGTTTTAAGTCCAGTTTTTTACATACATATACATACATATTTTTCTGATCTGTTGTGATTCGCCTTTCAGGCACTTTGTGGTAGACATGGTCTTCTTTTTGCCATATAATTTTACCAAAAGATTTTTAAAATTAGCTTCGGTTCCCACATTTATTTAAAATTCAAAATACTGCGAAATATCTCAGATATCTTTTACGATTTAATTTTGGATGCAATTTTACCAAAAAAAATTTTAAATCCTTTCCGCCACGTTACGTTGCCCAAAGTTTTAAATAATTTTCAGTTTTTTGACATTGAATAAACAAGAAAAAAAGAACACCGGAACTGATGTGAAGTACAATGCTTTAAATTGATAAATGCTTTCGTATGTTTTATTAATTGAATATATTTTCGCTTGAGAAAATACAAAACCGCAGTAAAATTGATCGCCTTCGATATGCCTGTTTCGTAACATATATTATTTTGGAGCTATTGCCTCAAGTGTTTATTTGTAAGTTCACATAACAGTAATTTTTTTACACAGTAGCCCTTGCAACGGCTCCATTATCTTCAAGTCTTTTTTGCCATTTCCTATTTATCCACCTTGACTCTCTGCACGCCCAACCAAACAGGCTTTATTTGCCTTCCTGCCATTAAAAAAAATCGTTCAGCATCTAACTGCATTAGCCAATTAAAATGCACCTAGGACAAATCCGAGAGAAAACCATATAAAAATGCGCTCAATGCAATACAAAAAAAAAATAAATAAAAAAAATGTTTCGTTTTTGGCCAGCAAAGTGAACGAAGTTGAAAACGCGAACCAGTTTTAAATGCAAATTTACATAATGTGCTCCAAATGGGCAACAGGTAAATATAAATCTCCAGACAGGTCAATAACATAAACAACAACAACAACAAACAAAACAACTGAAAGCAATGACAATGACAATTGTATGCGAAAACTGCGGAAAAAGGCCAAAAGTAGCCAAAATGCAGAAAGAACTTTTATCTGCCGATTGTCGCAGCTGAAATACCCTTACATATAAGTATACGAAAATTTTTATTATATATTTATACTTTTATAAAAAAAAAACGTTATATCCGGCCTAGTTTTGGAAAATAATTTTGTAAATTTGGATTTTTACTGATACTGACTGATAGATAAAGTTTTATTTACATAGCTTTTTTTTTATAATTTTTATTGGAATATTTTGAAATATAGTAAGTCTAATGTTATATTAAACGAAAAACACACATATATTTTATACGTTTTAAGTTCTTTATCCTTTTTGCCGTTACCATATTCATAACATAATTATAATACCCTATGCAAGGCCATAAAAAACCAAGTATATGAGTCAAAAGCGCGAGCCAAAAAAAACTGAGACATGCAAATTGAAGTTCATGGAAAATCAATTGCATGAAAGTTGCCCCAGACCAAATGAAGGGGAACTAGAGCTGGAGTTAAGGCTGACTGGAGCTGGCTTTTGAATATGAATCTCAGCTAGAGCCTGTGCCTTTTTAATTTATGCATTTGAACTTTGCAATATGCAAATTGAAATTTACAGTTGGTAGTTGATTGTTTTTCTTTTTTCATTTTTTGGTAATTGCAACAGTTATGTGATTTTTCATAATTTTTGCTATAGTTGGCGAAAGGCAGCCAAAAAAATAAAAGCAAATAACTTAGTCTGTGTTGTACAGTGTATGCAATGAGTACGTATATCAATAGCAAACACTTGAGATGAAACGTTTTGTTTAACTGCCACGCTCTGAAGTGTTTAAAGTGCACTTGGTTTTATTTGCCCGCGAGAAGATGTCTCGCAAGCTGTCCCAGGCGAAGAGATCTCAAAAAGCTTCCCAACTCAAACTCGAACTCCACGTTTCAGTCTGGCTGCTGAGATTCTGATTTGGCACGAAAAACGTGTCATTAAAATAAATAATTATATATGCGCTTATGTATATATAGCCGGGGTTAATACAGTTGTTGTTGAGCTGGCAAATTAGATCAGCAATAATTCGATTTGGCAATGCCTCTCCCCGCACCTCGGCACCCCTCCCCTGATCAACTGCCTGCCACGTCAGCCTGCCCTCTGTGTTAGTCAACTTTTGGCGCTTTGTTCGGCTAAAATTGCAAATAGTGCACTCATATGTGCACTCACACTCATGATCGTACCCTCCTCAGCTCCTATTCAATAAGCACCCACATTATTGTTAGAGCAACATAAAAAAATTAACTTTAAAAGTAAGTGATTGACTAGCAGATGCCCTGTATTTACTTTTAAACTAAAGTTAGCTGAATTTCTACTTATAATAAATTCATAAATACATACTTTTTTATTATTCTGTTTTCTATATTATTCCTTCATTAATTTTTTATTTTAATTTATTTATTCGTTAATTTATTATTTATATTATGAAATTTTTTTTTAACTTTTGTGTTTATTGTGTTATATTTACAAAAAAAAAAAAACATTTAAATGTTAAATTACAAAGCAGCTCCAAAATGATTTATTTATTTTATCTTCATTTTATATATGTATTTAATATGTTAATGTGTGCATATTATATTTCTTTCTAGTTTGCTTAAGACGATGAAGTTATTGATTAAAAAGAAAATGTATGTAATTTTTATAAACGATATTTTATTTTTTTAGAACAATATAGTAGCTCAAGAATACATATAATTAACACCCATTTTCATTTCAACATTATACCCTTTTCCCATCCATTTTCAATGGGTATAGGGCATAAAAAAGCAACAAAAGGGCATGATGCCGCACTTTGTGTTTTGTGCCACGAACAGAAAAAAGGAAAAAGCAGGCCGCTAGGGGCTTGTAACCACAAATTAGTTTGAGCACCATAAAAAGCGGGCTACAAAACTGCAGCAGCAAAAAAAAAACAAACTAAAAACAAAACAACAAAAACGAGGCTTGCAAAATTTTTGAAAATGAAAATCCATTGCAATAATCAGCGCACCCGTCCAACGTTAGATGGAAAATCGGCGGGCTGATGATTTTTGCCTTGTGTAGATTTTTCATGGCTGATACTAAAAGTGACGCATCATATGGGAAGCACAATTGTTGTTGTTGTTGTTGTTGTAATTGTTTTTGTTTTTGTTGTTGCTTGCTTGAGTCAATATTCATGCATGTTTATATGTAACTCATTTTGCAATATGCAAAACGTGCCGCTGTCCAACTGAGACAATCTCTTTAAAAGGCCCGTGTGTGTGTGTGTGAGTGTGTTTGAACGTATCTCATGGATACGAGCATCTCAAGAATCACAAAAGATGTTTGCATAACTCTAGCCAAACAAGGCTAAAGAACAATCGAATAAAGACTAATACAACAATAATGCAGATAGAGCCATCAAAGATTTTTGAGTTTCGTGCCGCTTTTTTTTTAGCCACTGTAATGGGTGTATTAGCCATTTCGGCAGCAACAAAGGTTTCATGAAATAACTTAACAAAATCATTGAAAGTTCATTTTATTTACATTTTTAAATCGCAACCGCAAAATGGAGTTCAAGAGAGTTTCGAGTTAATGAAAAACGCGATTTATTTTTGTGGTTTACAACGTTTTTTTTTTTTTGGTAGTTGTTTTTTTTCGTAATTGTGATCAATACGTGGCTAATTTGTTTTGCGATAACGGAAGTTCGCGAAATTATTTAAAATTAGCCCAAATGGGCCATAATAAAAGGCAATTAATAATGTTGAACTAAATAATGTTTGGCTTTTATATTTTAAAAATTAGTTTGGTAAATATTTAAGCAAACAGAAAGCAGATTTAAAATTAGTTGATCTTAAAATTATAAAAAAGAGTACTCAAAATCTATTTTATTGTCAGCAGTCAAGGCGGAAAGAGATGAATTTCGATTCGAATTTCAAAAACAAAATATAAATAAAAAAAATCATTTTGACTTTTAAAAATATGCCTTTTAATTGGTTGTTTTCAATCAATATCATAATGTAATACTAAAATAATAGTCAAAATTAAAATAGTCAGGACCGTTTTCTAAAGAGTATTTACAATTGATTTGTTTAGTGAGAAATTACAATTTTACTTAGGTAATCAACGAAAATTTCTTTAATTTTTCTTAGTTGCAGATCTAAGCTAAGCTCAATGATCCACATACCACCCATCAAACATCTTGCAGCGTAGAAAAATTGAGGCTTAAATTATTGGCCTGGCATTTAACATGACAGCCACATTAAATTGTCCACTTTGGCAACCTGCGCCGGCACCATATACGAGAGAGTATGCGAGCACATATACACAATATATCAGTTTATATATAGGTATATAGCCAAGTTGGCTGCCGGCGTTTGCTATAATTGAGGTTTGGCGGCGCTGACATCGTTCGGCCCGGCCCGGGTTCGGCCCGGCACGGCCTGGCGTGTCTCGGGCATGGCCCGGGGCTTTTAGTATCTGGGCGCGCTCTCTTAAGGAAATGCAAGCGACGACGGCAAGTCAAGAGTTAAAAGATTTTAATTGTCACTTTCGTTGCTTTTGCAGTTACCGAGCGAAATTTCAAAAATTTTAATTCAAATTTAATGCGCTCAAATGAGTTGGCATTGTGCAAGAGGCCCCCCCACAAGAGACACTGGACCGCTGACAGCTGCGAATACCAACAAAACTATGCACTCGTATTTTAGTTTTTTCGTTTTTTTTTTTTTTGTTGCTACTTTGAAGAGGTGTTAGTTGATGTTGCAAGTGCAGCTCGTAAGTCAATCAGTCTGCATCCCATTTAAAAGCACTCACAAAGCGATTCAAGCCGATCTTTATGCAATACAAAAATACGGCATAGAACCGACCGAGTCTTTTAATTAGGTATAACTGGGACCAGTTCCGCAGCCCAGTTCGGCCTTGAGCCAGTTAACCGTCAAGTTGGTAAGAAGATGCCGTCCGGTTAGTAAACTGTCGGCCATCAAGTGGCGAATGTTGGGCAACGGCAAACATATATCTGCGGATTAGCCGAGTGCCTTGTAACTAGTTGGATCGCAGTTGATATTTTGGCTACGACCGGTTGTAATTATGAGCGGCTTTTAATCGTTATTAAAGTCATATTCAAATGCAATTGATTTGTTAATTAGTCAAGTGTTAAGTTGACGATTTGCTCGGATTATGCTATCTCCTGTCCCAGTTTGCTGAACAGGCAGGAATTGAGCTCTATTTCCAATTAATTTTGTTCTCACGTGAAAATCATATATGGGGTGTATGCCCAATTCAATTCAAAACAACTGTCCTTTTTATTGTGAATTAACTAGCAGTTCCCATAAAAATCTTTTACTTAAAAATTTTTGCAATTTTATCAAAATTTGTGATTTTTGTCAAAAATGGTCAAAATTTTGGATGTGTATTTTTGAATGCCATTCAATAGTCCTGTTCTGTACGAGTTTCAAAATTTATATCATTCGAAAATACGAGCTTATTTGCCCAAGTTAATGAGGTTTTTTGACCTAAAAATTACTTAAAATGACCATATCTCTGCCAATTATAGTCCGATCCCGGAAAGATACACCTATTTAAACCCGTATAAGTCTATAGAATCGATTGCCATCAAAATATTTCAATTTTAAAATTTTCGCGATTTTGTCAAAATTTGTGATGTTACCCCTTGTGATTTTTGTCAAAAATGGTCAAAATTTTGGATGCGTATTTTTGAAAGCCATTCGATAGTCCTGATCCGTACGAGTCTGAAAAGGTATATCATTAAAAAATATGAGCTAATTTGCCCAAGATATTGCGGATTTTGACCTAAAAATCACTTAAAATTACCATATCTCGGTCAATTACAGTCCGATCCTGGAAAGATACACCTCTTTAAACTCGTATAAGTTTATAGAATCGATTTCCATCAAAATATTTCGATTTTAAAATTTTCGCGATTTTGTCAAAAATTGTGATGTTACCCCTTGTGATTTTTGGAAAAATTTGTCAAAATTTAGAAATGGGATTTCTTAATCCCAGTCGATATTTACTATCCGTACGAGACTAAAAAGACATAACATTCGATTATCTAAGGTTTTTTACTCAACATTTGCAGGTTTTAAATTTCACTGCTTGGATTCCAACCCTGGTTCTTCCCAAACACAAAAGCGATGGGACGACCAAACAGCTTTGGTAAGTGTGCATTTATTTTAAACAATACTTAAAAACAATTTGTTAATTTTAACACTTTATATTCCAGATTAGTTCCAGGCTATTTTTAAAATACTGCTATGTATATGAAGTATAATTATGTATAAGAATTATATATTTAAATTATATGTATATAAAAAAGTTTGTAAAAAAAATATATATATATAAGACTCAAATTATGCCTACGGTTTAAAGAAGAATACCATAAAAAAATAAAACATAAATTAAAATAACAATAATAACAATGTAAGAAGAAATGTAATAAATAAATTTGAAAAAGTACAAAAATTATTTGTTATTACTTTTGGGAGGATTTTCTGGGTCATTTTTTGTGAAGCCGGCTTGCAATATTTCTTAAAAATTCAGCTAAGGTACTAGGCGAACAGAATCGTCAGAAGGTTGCCAAAAATCAAATGAAATGTGCAATATTCTATTGCATACTTCTAAGGCAACAATTCGGACCGCCAATGTGCAAGATTTTATGCAAAGTTCACCCGAAATACCAAGCAAACAGAATCGTCAGAAGGTTGCCAAAAATCAAATGAAATGTGCAAAATTCTATTGCATACTTTTAAGGCAACAATTTTGGGCCGCCGATAAGCAAGATTTTTATGCAAAATTCTATTGCATACTTACAAGGCTACAATTTTCGACCATTGATTAGCAGACTTATAGAGAAAAGGGGAGGAGGGATGGGGCAGCTGAAAAAAAGTCATACATATTTATTGGCCAAATTCTTGCACGTTTTGCAGGAATTTGGTGCTTTAGGTTCATTAGGACTATACCTTTGGTATGATCAACCAAAGATATGGCGGTCATCTAGGAACCAACGGCTGCAAATTTTCGTCTTTAAATGACCATATCTCGGCCAATTATAGTCCGATCCTGGAAAGATACACCTCTTTAAACTCGTATAAGTCTATAGAATCGATTGCCATCAAAATATTTCGATTTTAAAATTTTCGCAATTTTGTCAAAATTTGTGATTTTTGTCAAAAATGGTCAAAATTTTAGATGCTTATTTGTGAATGCCATTCGATAGTTCTGGTCTCTACGAGTCTAAAAAGGTATATCATTTGAAAATATGAGCTTATTTGCCCAAGTTAATGAGGTTTTTTTTACCTAAAAATCACCTAAATTACCATATCTTGGTTAATTATAGTCCGATCCCGGAAAGATACACCTCTTTAAACCTGTATAAGTCTATAGAATCGATTGCCATCAAAATATTTCGATTTTAAAATTTTCGCGATTTTGTCAAAATTT